>JAWQFL010000013.1:703339-751817 GCA_033442365.1 Creolimax fragrantissima
ACACACACACACACACACACACACACACACACACATACACATACACATACACACACACACACACACACACACACACACACACGCATTTTCAATCCCTAAATTATTCTTAGTACAAGATGAAGTGCTTCCAGTATCTGTCTATAGTATGTATAGAACGTTTATTTTAACAACAAATCGCAAACGAAGTCAAGACTATGTCCAGCCCGGGGGTTGATCGGTGTACGTTACCACGTTTGTTGTCCATACTACTGGTAACGAGCAGTAGCCGAGGTCAAAACTTGGTATTCCGATATCCTCCTGATCCAACTCGCGGCGCCGATGAAACGTCTGGCGTGCACATGAGTACATTCCCAGGCCCAGGAGGGAAGAGAAAGTATCATCGTCAAACGGTAGAAACTGGTAATTCGCATGCTGATCTCTTGCCTTCCACAAAACAAGGCAACATCAAAAATGGGCAATCGGGCTCGCCTGAAGGTAATGTGAATGCGAGCATTAACACCTCCAGTGCGCCAGTGTCTGCATTTCTCATGCCTCGACCGATCAGCGAATATGCTCTATCAAACAATCACGCCTACAAACACAACGGCGGTCAACATCACACAAGTGCTAGCCTAAATGTTACCCCAAAAATTGGAATGGCTGGTGTGGTTAGTGGCACTGGAACCAACGGAACATCGAGCTCGAATAACATTGGAAACGGGGCTACGTTCGAGCCTTTATTTGGATACTCATCCGAGTTTTTGGCGTCAATGCTTAGTCCCGAGGCCATGATGTGCGATCAACCATTCATTCTGAAAATTGATGATTTGGTATTCCAAGGGTTCCCTTCACTGTTGCCACAGAGTCGCAACGACTCGTCAATCCTGCAAAACACACCTGCTGAAGATTACGGGCAGACCAATGAGCAATTTGAACGTATAGACTCTACCAAAAGTCCAATTCAAATGTTCCATCTCTGCTTTGTCACTACGGTGGGAAGATCTGCTGCCCTTTATAAACAGTCCGCTGTTACGCCAGGACTAGAGTCTTCGTCGCATGCACGTTTAAACTCCACGCCGCAACTGTGCAACACGGAGAATCACAAACTATACATTGACCTGATAAAACAACTCACGGCAGCCTTGGTCCATGAAGAAGTGAGGTGTGGATTTTTGAGTACACAGGTACACGAAGCAAAGAATTTTGTTGCCTATTTCTCATTCGAAACTGCGTACATGTGAACTTATATGTTCGTACAAGTGTCTCTTTATATATGTGGTTTTGCACGTTTACAGTGGAGCTTAACTGGTGTATTGCGCGGTATATGATTTGAATATTTGATCATATATTACGTGTATTACGTACCACTGTTACAACGGGTTTGACAATATAGTATCTGGTAAAACGTGTATTTAGATATGTGCAAATCGTTTCTTTATTTGGTCGCACGCTGCAATATACGTACAGTGCATACTCGACATTCATCTTAGAGAGCAGTTGTCAATGAGTATTGAAAGCACGGTTATTTATTGTATATTTTATACATCGCCACAGGTAGAAAACATGCTCAACATTCACCACACTGTGTTAGAAGAAGTCAAGGCGAAGGGTAAGACTTATGGACATTGCAATGACAATACGTTGACTAGTGAAGATGTTGCCACGAAAAGCCTTGACACTGGTGTACGAACAGTCATGAATGACCACCACATTAATGACGAACCCGGTAGTGCTATAGATCTTGATATGGGACCAGATGTCAGTGCTGATTCTGGGTTATTAGATACAGCATCTCCCACTGCTGGTTTGGCATCACTTGAGGTGGAGTTGCTATCGGAATCTGAAGGACTCGTTTTTAGGAATAGTACGGATTTGTCTCTGACTGGTATTGCCGGAGATAAATCGAATATAACTCGGTCTAGCCTTGACACCGGTATTGTGAATGAAACTGATTCCTCTGTCCCTCAAACTGGGCATTCAACATATTACTCCTCATCTCCTAAGGGGTCCCAAATCGACCTTGTTGGCGCTCGTAGTGAAACACTGAGTGAACGATTGATTAATGGGTGTCTTCTTGCTGATCACTTACGCTACGTATTCAACTGTTTGACGGGTAGTGAGATATGCAATACAAGCTTACATACGTTGCCCCACAGCTGCCAAACCTTGCACAATGTAGTTGTGCAGTTCAACCTTAATAACTGGATCAGTATCAGCTGGACTTTACAGGAACACTTGAATAGTCATGTACCCGAATATAGTGATATTACTAGGAATGGTGACGTGAGGTCGAAGAATTCAATAGTCAGTTCAGTTGCGGGGTGTGCGGCTGGTGTGGGCGTATGGGATAGCCCTGTCTCGCAGTTTGATGACGTGTCATTGTCCGACAACGACGAGAATGGTGATTTGTCAAGTGTAGCATACTGTACTATAAACGAACGCACTAATGAAAATAAGCGATTAGACTCAACTCCAGGCCAATCTGAGTTGTTTCCTGTGGCAGTTCCGATCGTTTGTAGTTATGACAGCTTTGGTGGATGCCCTATGCCCTTAAATCGCAACCCTATTAAGTATGTTTTATCCCATCTACCGTTTTATTGCATTATGATAAGAAGGTTGAATAGTCAATGCTGTAACTTTTGTTGGATTAAATGGCCCGCATCCAATTATCTCCTGTTATCAAACGCAAACGCGCCGGTTTGAGTATTTATATGCACTCATCAGCAAACTAATTCGTGTGCATGGTTTCTCACTTGCGTGTATATGCCCTGATCCGGAATCAAGACTGTGATAAGTTTGATCATAGTGTTCATACATACACGCTGTGCTGCAAACACACTCTTACACGTATATTCATGCACTTATATGCATGCAAACAATCCATCACATATATATGAAACTCGCACATTATCGTATTCTTCCTGTATATCACTCACACACACCATTCTATTCATGTAATTTCTGTTTTACTCAGCGACTCGCGTAACGTTAGACAGTCGCATCACGATAAGATACAAATGACGTTCAGGCCTTATCATACGCTACTACTATATAGTAGCAGTAACAGTAGATTGGTGAGCACACTTCCGAGGGACTGCTCCCCTGCCTTGCTTGGTTTGATTAAGGTGTGTTCACCACTTAAGAGTTTCTCCGATTTAGCCCGTGACTTGGACACGCCGATTGCCCACGTTTATCGTCTAGCTGCTCACCTTGTATTTTGGCGCAAGGCGAAGATTATACACAAGATTGCTAGAACTAGTGTCTTTATCATCAACCCAGAATGCTCTCTAGACGACTGTGTATATGAACAGGGTCTATATGGAGATAATGTAAACTGCGACACTGCACATAACAGTACGGCCAGGACAAATGACCTTGAGCCTAATGTAGATTGTTCAGATGGATCGTATTCGCCCACTGAGACTGGTGGAAAGGAGCAGGGGCTTGGATATGAGTTCGGACGGACGTTCCCATCGAAGTGTTTACTTCGAGAATTATGTCACTTTAACACTCCATGTCAATTGGGCGATTATTTATACATGACCACCTATGCAAATAAATCCACCAGCAACTCAGGGTTGGCTGTATCAAATCCGCGAGTACAAACACTAAACGGCCACTCATCCGCGCATTCAGAGACAGTTACAACACAGCAGCTGCATCCCCGTACAAATACGCACGTGCATGTGCGCAATGTGCCTGGTAATAGCATTTCAATTGCAGCCACCTACCAACGTACAAGTGTGAATGTAGTTGTCTGGCTTATTCGCCGTAATCTATTGATCGAGTTGCACAACTACTTGTATCTTGTAGTACCCCGACATCAAACGGCGATTAACGGTTTAAACGCCGTTAGCGGTACTTTTAAATCCGGCACCAAAGTTGACGCTACAGCGGAGTCCCCATCCATTGCCCACCTGGACTGTCGTTCTAAAGGTATTTCATCTAGGATATATTTACTTTGAAATACTTGCTGTGGTGTTTTGAATGAGTTGTTTGCGATTAGAGCACTTTCACAGATGGGCTAACATATGTATGTATAATAGCATGAGATAAGTTGCTGCTAGCGTGTTTCTAGTTCCAGCCCACCTATCTGGATGTACTAGTAAAGTAACTATCGAACTGTAGGTATGCATACGTGTTTGACACGTACGTGCAGTACATCGCTTCATTGATTGATAGTGTGCGGTTTATTCGCTACGAATGGACATACTCGCGTGAATAAGTGCTTTCTGTCATTTATGTGTATGTTCTTATAAGTGAGATGCTCTTTCAAGTGGTAAAACGTCTCCAGACTTCAACATACCACATATCATGTGTTTATTAGGGCGTTGTTTTGAAATTTCTTTTCATCATCGAATGACGTGCATGCCATTGTTATCTTCTTCACTATTATGGGATTTACATTACTATAAGTTTTGTTTCAACCACAAACTAATTCGCAGACTGCAGGAATGACTTGTATGTTGTATTTCATTTATGTTCACCAAGCTTTTGATGTTAGTATTGGTGGCCAACATGACATCCACCATTCTATGCCGGTATATAGGATGAAATGCGGATATATATCTTTACACATTGCTCATCTGATAAACACCATATACTTTACGTACGCAACTAGCTATTCTGCTCAAGTCGATAACTCCATGGGAGCTCGAGGTAATCTTATCAATACCAGCTGCCGCCGAAGTAGAAAAACTGGCCAATTTTGCAAGGTGTGACTTATTTTTTCTTCTGGTTCATATCTAATTTGGTGGTACAGATAAATATAGTGAAGGATTTTATGCCGTCCTTGCTCTCGTCTGGCGTCATTGCAAAAACGCGCTTACATAGTCAAATGCAGATAGTATATGCACTAGAATAGTTGTTTTCCCGATCAAGGATTTTTTACCTCATGCTTTGTGATCTGAAAACTTAGTTTCGACGAGCGTATTTCTTCATTCGTGTTCTAGGGCCACGCTTCTTTCTCATCCACAAGTCGAACACGACTATATGTGAACAACAACGGCTCATGATCTGTCCATGTATATACATGTTGGGCATACGAATATCTAGTGCACATGTGAATCGAGTATGAAGGGTTCTCTTTAATCAAAACGAATCACGCTATTTTTATACTTAGGATCAGCCCATACATAAGAGGTAAGAACCATTTTGCAGATATTTTATGGTATGAGAACATGGAACGAAGTTTGCTGAACTCGATACTGTCTGATTTCTCGGATGTATTGTGCATTTGCCAACGACCCCCATGAGGCACAGTAAAATCAGCGCAAAAACATATATATAAATTGAGTAAAATGAATGGAAATATACATTTTCATATGTAGTAATAAGAGGAGCGCGTTTTCTACTATACCCTTTTGTCAAGGTGCACAAAATACATAGGGAAGCTGCTGAACTCAGCGATACATGCTTACAATGCTTAACCGTAATAATGCGTACTGTTTTGACTACCACCAGTTCTCATTGTTCACCGTTCAGCAATGTAAATTCGTATATATGCGTATATAGATTACTAGTATGATTAGCTCTCGGAGCTGCCAAATTCGACGACTCGACGCTGACGGGCGCAAAGTTTAGCAAAACAGTGGCCGTATAAGTATATGCCCTGCACATACATATGTGTTTGAAAAACATATCGATTTTAAGTTCTTATTGCATAGACTGGCTAACAATGAAATCCCAGATAGTGCTAATCGGTTCCAAGGAGAGGATTTTTCATATTGTCACGTTTGCAACGACAGATGAGAATGCCGTCTCCTACATATGGCTACAATAAAGTAGAATTGAGTAGGAAAATACCATTCTCGTAATTCAAATGGATTAAATTGTACATTTACATGTGTTTGGGAAACAACTGATACTAGTATACACTGTCACTCGACTATATGTGCGATGTAGATAGGAGTAATTGTTAAAAAAGCATACGCTGACTTGACGTACTTTGTTTGCTCAAAACATCTAGTCATTATTCAATGTTATGAAACACCTATGGTCTTTATTCAATGTCATGTATCTAGACACTTGAGGGTGAAGGTCATGCGATGTTCAAATTGCTGCAGTACATGAGGTCCAACAAAGACGTCACAAACAGAAACCGCACGAGGAAAAAGAGTACACAAGTAAATGTTAGTTTGATTAAGAGAAATCTTGTTTTTCACCGGTAAAATTCCCATTGATGTACAAAAAAACATATATATCAAGCAATGTATCACAAATACAAGAATAGATGCACAACACTCAGAATTTACCTCGAGAATATCAGCCTCATCAGACGATATGTATGGTTTGCATTCTCTCACTTTGGTTTTGAGAATTTTAAAGGCGTTGTCCATCAACGACATAGAGCGTCGAGTATTGTAATTTCCCATCGCCAAGGATAAAACCTTATTCGTTCGGAAGAGCAAAGAATTAATCTACATCTGAATATATGAATCTGTTTACGTGCATCATGTGTATGTGTTTCTCTATTTGTGTAAATATGTTCGTGTTGATTCGTATACTTGCGTTGCATCTGACACGAAGTAATTTTTTAGTCTTCGTCTGTGCCGTGACTATCAGTGTGTGTGCGTTTCGGTACCCATTTGTCATATATGAAATGCACATCAAAACATAACTATAGACATGTACAATACCTTCAAATCTATATGAATTTGTTGATACTGCAGCAAATCTATGTCGAGACCGTCGACAATAATACAGATACCTTCTGAAATGTTGTCCTGGAGGCCTGTTAATGAACATGTGTGGTAAATCCAAGTTCATGAAAACCCGTTTGGTGTATATTTGAATGGGCGCAACATAATGCAAATCTTTGTACATATTGGTGAAACAAAAACAACTTTGTGCGAGCTTGGACGTCATAAATATACTGCATCTAACATACACTTCACATCGCCAAAAACCGGTAAATCTCACACATCTGACCACAACTAAGACCCTTCCTCATATATTATATACCCAGCGTCGATACAAGATGTTATTAGTGGACATTCTCGAGGCAAGGTTATTCGCGGTTTATCTTCTATTTTCATATACACTGTTCTTGTTAGACAGTGAAACTACCCACACCATAGAATTTTGGAAATATTCGTATTGAAAGTACGATGGACAACAATTTTTCTCGTCTTTATGAACAACGCACAGACAATGCACACCTTACGCTTGGCTACGTAGTCGAACGGTAGAAGCGTTCGCCGAATACACAACAACACGACTCTGAATGTGATTCATAAACAATCTCACACTCCCATAAGTATATACACAAACATGTAGTTGTACCTTCAATCATGGTTCTGCAATACGATCGATCTATTGATGTAACCTCAGAATGCACAGTAACGAGACCCTGGTGGTTAAAATGATACGGGAAATGGGTATAACATCTTGTGAACGTTTGTAAATGTGGTTGGCCATATGCTACATGTCTGTGAGTGTGTGCAAGGACATAAATTATACATTAATACATGAACACATGAATATTGGTGCATATAGATAATATAGGTATGTATGTAGAACATACTAGAATAACATGCTTTACATATTGACGAACATCGCGCGGTGAGTTTTGTAACAAAGAGGTGTCATTAAGACCTTCATCAATGATTGCAATGAGTCTCCTGGTGTTTGTCCGTACGTAATCATCGTTGATGTCTAAAGCCATCAGTTTAAGTGTTCGTAGTGGTACCTGTTATAAATTGAAATAATACATACAACATATCTGTCCTAGAAAAAATCCCTCCTAGATGTATGTAGTGTATGGCTTATATCACCCACAACCAACAATTATATCGCCTTCTACCAAACATATCAGAGGAACCCCACAATAACCTGCCCATACCTGTGTCATAGCAAATAATGAGCAGTGAAATTTCTTCTCAAACATTTGACCCAACATAGGTAGTGTAATGTCTATCAGGTAATTAATTGAACCCAGAATAATCAGAAGCCTCTGAGAGCGACTGGGTGGTTGAGACTCGAAAGCCAAGAGTTCTAACGTCATCGTCTGAAAAAGTGCACCGTGTAGATTCTCATATTGTTCCTGCGTACATATATACCCGTTGTAGTGCACACAATTATATAGTATGTGACGAATTATGAATTTTCAAGAGAACAAGCATATGATGAATCGACTAATTCTACAGTGTCCAGGTTTTTGAAAAGTGCAGACTTCCAATACACATTCGTAGGTATATGAGTGGGAGTGTGTTTTGGACGTAGATTTAAACCTTTGCGTTAGCGTAATGAATGCATGACTTGGAAACGATTAGACTCAAATACACATCTACAATATTTGTGTGAAATTTCATTGCAACGAACGTGTGTTCACATGTGCGCTTAAGCAAACAGACATTTTTCATAAACCATTTTTTTCTTATTTGACAACGTAAAGAAATGAATGCACATATGCGATTGTATCCTATTCATAGGGTAAGTGTATATGTGGCCTTTTGAGGTCACAGTGAACACAACAATGAACCCTGTGTCCCAATAATGCCCATCTTATAAGCAGTGCCACTATACTACCTTCCGTTTAAGTGGTCGTTGTGGTACATCGTCCAAGAAAGCGTGGTGTCTTAGGACTCCTGCATTTTAAATTATTATGTACAAAGTGAAAAACATCGGAGTACACTATGCATCCGAATCGTTATCATGTAAATAACTATCAATGCGATATTCCAGAAGATAAACGATTGTACGTATAAGTGGGTGGGTGGGTGTACATATTGTACACCTACTCGCATAGACCTGTAAGTCTATGCTGAATACACACATAATTTAGGTAAATATATAGCACTAACAGAGAATATTGTCGTACATATCTAATCACACCTGTAAAGTCGTGAAATAATGACGCAATCTTGTCTCTCACAATGACGACGGCGTTGCTTGGCTCTCCCATACTGCCGGCGCAATTTTCCACTAAAACCGGTGCCAAGTCATCAATACATGCCTAATTGGTGACGGTTGTAGCAACTTAGTATCATTACATTATCCACCCATACGTACACACGTGAGTCTGGTGAGGTACATATATTATCCTCCCCAGTGCTATATACGTGTCGTTCATACATGGTCGTGTTTTCATAACAAAATTGCACAAGTTCTGCACAGCTCCTTTGCAGAGGTACTTTGGTACATTCATTTGGGGCTAAATGATACCTTTAAAGTATAAACAATATATTTGTTATACGCGTATGAGGGTGATGCCTGGCATGTAGTGTTGTATATATCTCACGTATGTTTTAAATTTTGTATATGGTATGAAAGTCCCGTAGATAAAGTAAAAGAGACCCAAATGGTTCTCTGCTCCAAAACAAAGAGAATGAAGAGATCTCAAATATGATGTACAAAGAGACACAAAACATACCATATAAGAACTCCAATACGGTATTGAAACCAACCATACGTACATCTAGTATATACGTACAATACCTGAATGATGGAATTGAATTCATCAGGCAATTCAGTCACACTTACACCGACAGATACTGTTAACTTCCAGTCCATCAGTTTCAGTACCTAGAAAGTATAAGTACACACGAATGCGTGAGTATTGTGTGATGGTGCGTGGGTGCGTTATGTTTCGTAGGTGGCATTGCTTACCTCGTCATGTGCTTCTTCTAGAACCGGACCAACGCAGAATACACGATATGCACTCTGTAGCTTAGTAAGCATTCTCATATATTTTTTGCTCGCAGTGGCAACACCCTCAAGGTCGTTAAGTTGTCTTAATAACTGCGAGATGACCTGAAGCACGAAATAAAAGGACACGCAAATAAGCAAACTGATTACAACTATTGCATGTGTGCTAGGAAAGCATACGACTGTGTAATCAACAGTCGCGATATTTCTGTATGGATATGTGTATGTACACATGCATATGTACGTCCAGTAAAAAAACAATGACCTACCATAACACATTGTAAGAGAGCTTGGGATGTTTCATGATCACAGTTATGAATTATCTCCGCAAATGGCGAGATATACTCCTCTTCCGTCTCGTTTTCCTTGTTGTGCTTCAATTGGAATGCTGGAAAGTATTTAACGCAAAATTGTTGAATTGTGAGAATACTATGAGTTTATCTGTCCACTAGTGCGTGTGCACTAGGTATGTCATGCCATATGAATAGCTGTTGTTCCATTTCAACTCACATGTACAAGCACACACTATATTTCTGTTCCTGTGTTTTAGTTGAAAGCAACCCATTCCCCCGCCCACCAGCGTTTAAACTTGAATGTTGAGCAAGTATGAACTCAGAGCTGCACTAAACGAAACACAGTGCCAACCGACTGCCATACCTCCACAATGGATCGTAGCTCGTTGACAATTGGTTTCCTTTTTTTCTCGCGATTTACCACATGGCAGCGAGTAAAATTTTACATATAATGTACGTACGTGCACAGTCACTTTGTACGATCTCACAATTGTCATATACACAACTCAACACTTACACATACCGCTTCTGATTAGTTTTTCGTACAAAAGAAGCACTGGCCCAACCACGTCTTCCACTTGCATAAAATTAGTACCGCCTGGCTTCACATCTTTCGCCTCGGATTTGACGGATGAGGAAAAATTACTTTTTGTACCTTTTTCGCCTTTGAAGGACTTTGAACTCGATAGATTTGACATGCTTCCTGACCCGATTCCTTGATCCGGTTCAGGTGTGGGGCCATTAGTGCTGCGTTGTGATTCACAATACATGCGATATATCTTCCACAGTCTGTGTTTGATGGGTGTATGTGTGTGGATTGATTTGTTATGTGTACTTCATGTACTCAAGGGTGTGATGAAATATGAGTACATGCTTTAAAACACTTTCAACTGAAACTCTATACGCTATCTACTCAATACCGAGCTCTAGTCCTCTTGGTTCGAACCGCTGTCACAAACGTATAGGTGCGACATGGAAACCAACAATACATAGCACCATGAAATATTGTCCAGAGTATGTTTGGAGATTTATGAATGTGAAAATGCATTAAAGCAATTTCTCAAGGGAGATTATACATGGCATTCATATTTGACTGCTTTGTGCAATACGCATACCGAGGAAATAATGTTGAAACAATACGAGATAGGTCACTAACGTATGAGATTATACTGAACGCCTCCTTCGATGACCAGTCCTCTTCTTTGACCACGAATCCTTCAAATTCAATACTGTAGAATTGCAACTGGTGAATAATACTATACTTAACAGTTATCTATAGTGTATGCGTACTACAAGAGGTCGAACATGCATATACTGTACACTCGTGCACCTTAAACATATAATACCGTTGTCAATATATACCCACTTGTTTGCATGCTGTAAAGCACGTGAATGAAGTATAAACTCGTCGCATATATTTCAATATGAGCTGTATACAGTCCAAAGTAATTTATCATCTTCTACGGTAGAATCATAAATATAGAGTTTCCTCAGCTGTACACACATATAATTACATTCAGGAAACGTATTCCTTCTGCCAAGACATACGTAAGGGAAATGTATACCTCTCAAAAAGCTCACGACCCCGTTGAATCGTCTCCTCATTCTCAGGGATAGCATGGAACTTCATTCCACACGTATTCAACATCAAACAAAGACCATCTCTTACATATCCGATTACCATACATGATGGATCCTCTATTGATCCCAACCGTAGAAGATAGTCAATGTACAATTCTCTATCAGACATTGACGCTCTGGGCTGTCGAAGCTTGTTCAAAAGCGTGGTTCGAACGTTTGATGCAATCGATTCTACTTCCGCTAGAACCTACCAGACATGAAATAAACACAACTGTAAAAATCTTGATACTGACTTTTAGATTGTGTGTTTTACAAAAGTTAATACTAGTCCTTTTACACTAGAACATGGATCAAATAAAACTAAGTAAACAAGAGCAACTGAAAGCTGCATTAATTGCACGATAGGGGTTCGTCTCTTAAAATGTAAATCTACATTAATTCTGGTTTGTAATACAGTTTGCCTTACCGTTCTTTCGCCCATTGGTGGAATAAATTCTGAAGAATGACCACTCAGCATGCAATAAATGATTGGACGTTCAAACGTCTACTTCTGTAACATACTACTACTGTTTCCGCATATGATTCGACAGACCGCATATCCACACTTATGGTCAAGTATCGCTACAGTCAAAACATGGAAATTGGCATCTGTGCAATGCTGTACTCTTGGACCATCGCGTCCCAGTCGATCTCAGACGCATATACAACGTAATGTATGATATTTATATTTTGCTCATAATATACATCTACAACATACCGTCTTTACAAACGGGACATTACTATGGCTGTACAAAGAAATGGCCTTTTCGTAGTCGGTCACAGCGGTGGAGTACTGGCCATTTGTGATTGCTAGACGCATAGAATTTGGGAGTCCAATCAGGAATTTGTATCTGTTCAGGACACTGGAAACCGACCGTATGGCCTCCGCTCTATCTCTTCTTGCAAGCAAGGGTTTGATATAGTCCGCACTCATTTTATATACAGCTTGCTGGTTACTACGAAGTCCGGATGTGAGCTGTTCAGAATAAACAAAAAAAAGAAGGCTCTGAGTTATTAGAAATGAAATGACATTTGACTTCTGAGAGCAATCACTGGCCTAATTACGAGCTCGTGCATACTCTACACATATGTACAGCTACATATAAACATATTCGTGTCGTACATCTCCTTTGTTGAGAGCCTGGTCGTCCGAAAGCAAACCTTGGACATTAAGAATGGCGTCTTGACATGCCACATATCGATCAAAATTGTCTTTCATGAGACTTGTCACAGCATGTTCTTGTTTTGCAATGAGAGCATCGAGATTTTCACTGTTGGGCGCATGATTATGGCAACTCGTACATGAGTCAAATACATAAGTATTGCAAATATTGCTCTCTATGAATGATTATAATTGAGTCTCATTTAGAATTAGTACGATGGGTCAACAATAGTATATGAGGAGCAACGTAAAATTGAACAAATTACTCACATATATCATACATACACAACCCTATGCTTACGAACCTTCCAACCATAAGTAAATGCAATGGTGTGTTTGAATGTTTTTCAGCTAAAAACCACGCGGGTACAAAATTCGTACTGGCGGGATCGCTGTTTCCTAGAGGATACATTTCGCGTAAAGAGTCTAGGATAGAATCATCCACAATTGTTTCGGTTTCGGCAGTCTGTGTTTTGCGATTTTCTTTCTTCTTACTGCATAAGAAACAAAAACATTATGTTATTAGTTTACGCAAAAACCAGCATGTACGTATACATGTATGTATGTATATATGTTTGTATGTATGTATGTATATTACATCTTTGATAGTGACATACATACGACTTGGTCGTATGGAAATGTTGGTGTGAGAGTACAACATGCATGCGAATGTGAGCATAAACTACTTTTGTATTGATATAGGTGCTGTACAATATGTGTGTGCTTGATATTTTAGAGTATTTGTAGATTTACATGCGCATGCACGTAAACCTAGTACGACAATGTTTCCAAACAGCAGACAGGTTCACGCAGACTAGGAAGTTAGTGTGTTTCAATGCAACTAGGTTACTTCTATTAACTTGTTATTGCGTGTAAAAAAATACAACACATTGTCAAGCCTGCAAATTAACGCATTTACATGTATAACCTCGACATGGACCGAACAACAAGAAAACATTCAACATTACAGATATACATACTCCTTGTATATGCACAGTGGGTCTGACACTGTTTCGATGACCACGGCTGTACGAACAGCCGAGTCTGCACCATCTCTCAGTCTACGATCTGGCACGTCCGTCCACTCGTCTAATTCCGTTTCCGAATCTATTAGGTAATTATCAAAGGATAAGCACTTTATAGTGTTGTATTTGTGTAACGCATGAATGGTGTGGTTGAGGACATGTATAAACCTGATGTTGTCGAGATTGTGGTGTGGTGGTGAGTAGTGGAAGTCATATACAATATCACATATAATATACTACATATGTACACACCTTCGTTACTTGCTTAAAACCTGATGCAACGAGTGACGATGCCCGTGCATGGACACTGGCACATATCCCTTACACATATATATATCATACAGAGGTATGCACAAAATTTTATGCACATACCGATTTCGCCCTCTTCTTCCTGTTCCACAAACTTAAACGACAGTGACGCGTGTGATTGTCCAGCGCTTGCAGTTGATACCAGTACCGGTCCTGACAAAATTCTGCACAAATAAACGAACAAAATATTATCAACTTCACAAAATTTTGTACGATTTGTACGAATGTGCTGACATACGTGCGTACATGCCCGTGCTCGTCCTCGAGTATATGTTTCAAATGTGTGTACGCCAATGACCACCCCTCCAGAGCTTGACAACATTCACATAGAACAAGAGTATACCCCTATGTACATACACTTGCATGAATATAAAATGAACACCCACGCAGCATTCGGGATGATTACAATATACCGCAGGCCATCGGCGCCCCTCTCGCTGTTAGGAAAGTCGTTCATCTGGATATTGTGTGTTGTAATTTGCAGCTTATACGGAGAGATCCATTGTGTTTTATGAAGGTGATCAATACCGCATATAGTCACCCCTGTTTACACACATACATTTAAGAATAGATTACAATCAAGAAATATTTAAATAGGCATTTATAATGAGAAGCATACCCTCTAAAGTTTACTCAAAACAGGACGTAGCTAGAACGGAAAGATGCGTTGTGTTCACTAATAGTTCAATGCCGCGTCAGTAATACATGTAGAAAAATATCACTCATTGTTATATATATACATGTGTGCGTCCACAGTAATTCATGGGTGAACTACATATGAATTCATCAATAATCGAGTAATTTGTTGATTTGCGTGTTGTTCACTAAAACTAAAAATAAAAGTTTTATGGTGTTTGTGAATGTAGTCGGACTTCAATGTGCTATTGTATATGCTAGCTAATCTAGACGTTAAATTTTGTCAAAAGCGAGAAATCACACATGTTCCTCTCCCTTCGGTGTGTACGAATATGTATGTAAATATGCATGAATAAGTTTGTGTCGTGTATACAATAGAAGCTTTCGTATTCAGGATACAGAGTACAATGAATGGTTTTGACCATGGGAACCCGTATACATATGTGTACATAGTATATCTCACTAGTAAAACACTGCATACCTATTAGATCGTCTGCATCAATGCCCAAGTTCTGACCACGTACGGTAACCTTCGAACCACCAACGCTGGAAGCAAAAGAGGGGCTGAGCCCCACAATCTCTGGGCGTACGTTAGGCATATTTACTTTTTTATTGTGTGAACAATCCAGCTGTTATATGCCAGCGTGGATTTATTCTGTTTATATATGTATTCTTGATGTTATGTATAGTAAACAGGGCGACATGCCATTCAACAAATGACCAGGTAGGCAGTGTAACAGCATGCGTACGTGCATGAATAAAGGTTCATACATATATTATACATATATATAAGCACACTCACACATACGCGCACACTTCTATGTACGAAAGAAAGGTAAACAAAAGCTTCACTTCAAAGCAAGTGCATTCATTGATTGCTATCAAGTGTGTGTGGCATGAATGCCTCTGTTTATACTTTCCTCAACGATTCTGTTAGGACATTGTCCATGGACATCCCGTAATATAGACGTCCGTGGATGGACATTATCCTTAGTCAACCTCACAATGACCAAGTTTGTAGTTGTCGAGTCTTCATTGTAAGTGGGATGCTTATTATTGAAGTTCTATAAACTCCCTGTAAAAATCTTCTCTTGGTATATACTGAACGGCTAAGCAACCATTTCGGTACCATAAACAAAGGTAATCATCCTCAACAACAGACAGCAGCACTATTAAAGTCAAATGTTATCCAATATAAATCCCATATCTACGCGATGAATATGAAACCTAGTACTAGGAATAGGGAGCTCGGAGAGCAGTGTGTACACGAACGAATTATACTTTCAGTATTAAATATCATGTGTCTTTCAAGTTAATGGAAGGAGAAGCATAGTCGATTAGATCTATTGTTGGACCATCTGTGTTTTCTCGTAACCATTTGTTCAGTTTTCTACTTTCTAATATTCGGATAGTAAATAATTCACAAACCCTCAGCAGGACTAGTCGAGAAAGAATGATTGAATTAAATGATTGAATTAGGGGAAAGCGGTATTTCGATAGAAGATACTAACAGTATGAGAGTAAATTTATATAGATGTTGACCAAGGAACCCACCCACAATGGTACTTTTTTTTGAGTGGGTGTTCAGAAAAGATGTCGATAGCAACACCAACTTTCACAACTAACGCCGGGGCAAATATGACACTTTCAAGTTCCTAAATGTAAACTACATACACGGTAGACTTGCATTATACCAGGCTACACTACTGATGCATCTCTGAACTCTCGTTTTCCGTCTCAATATGAATTTCTAGTTTTGCAAACCTGTATCTGCAAAGAAGAAAGTGATAACTGAACTTGCGTTCTGAAACCTGATGGATGTATGTTCAGCATCAGCTTATCGTGAATCGTGAAGTTGGTATTGGTATAGTACGTGCCTCTGTGCGTGCCTCTTGCTTGCTCATCATTCTGCAACTTCTTTACGTCTTTCAGTTGCATCTCCTATTCATTTATTATATGGACATTGTTTGATCTCAATTTGTAATGGCGCAGTCAAGTCTATCACCGGTTCCTTTGCTAAGCGTGAAAGACTAATATCGATGGAATCTGTTCATTCCATCCACAGTCCAACCCTCCGTCATTGGTTCAACAGTTACTGTTCAATACTGTCTCAAAGTTTGCTTGCTGTTTGTTCATTATGGATGTTATAAGAATCTGTATGACCAACACTGTACTACGAATACTTGTTAAAATATTTATAGTCACCAATAATATGGTCAGCTATATATATTGTAGTTGTTTTATCAATAAAGTTTGTCCCCTCCAATATAACGTTAACACTTGTATATTGATATGATGAAGACATGAAAGTGCACCATAAGTATAATGAGGTGTTAACGGCTATAACGATCGCTTGCATATGCGATGACACAAGCGAGTGACATCATCCTCAAATGTGGGTAACATAAGCCGCATATATATACACAGTTACACACACCTAAACAGACAACACAACAAAACAATTGATTCAAGCGAGAGTGAGAGGTGCTATCTGTGATTGTCGCTGTTCCACTCGTTTCAGTAGAAGTGTGTCGACGCTGTGTGTTTAGTAGACATAACAAAGAAGGTTTAACAACTTACGAATTGTTGAGACACAGCAATAGTTGTATACCATGGAAAACTTCTTATACGGTGCAGCAGCGGCCGTGACGTCGATATGTATTGTGCATCCCGTTGACGTTATAAAGACACGGTATCGAACATAGTCCTACTTTCATTGGGTGTGATGCGTACACAGACATGTATTGTTTTCGCTGCATCTGATGTTCGCCCCTCTTCTCTCTATACCTTCTTAAGTGACAGCGTACTGAAAACTCTACTCGTTTTTCTTCTCCTTAAGAACTGTAGTGTCTACTTGTATATATTCACCCGACAACACTAATTTTCAAATAAATATGTAGAATACATACATACACAAACAGTGCGCAAATAAAAAGGTTTCTATAGTTTAAGTTCTAGGTATTTACATTGTTTTACTCTGTAGAATGTAAACTTACCTTTGCACTGCTGTATTGGTATATGTGATTTTGTTTGCACAGACTTCAACTCCAAGGCGAATCTGCATCACACTCGGTGAAACAATATACGGGTATCACCAATGGTCTTTTGCACGTTGCGAAAGGTGAAGGTGTGAGAGGGTACGTAATATGTGCACGCAGTTCAGTTTGTGCTCGTGCTTCCGTACACATCTATGTAACGTGTGTGGTCAACCAGTATGATGTACAATTAGCATCCACGAGATACCATAATCTTCTTTAGGACTCTTTTCTGTGCTACTCTCTTTTGAATAGACACGGGCGAATCTGTATATATACCCACACAATAAGACGTACTATTATACTGTATATGTGCATTGTCTCATGTATAAGGCACTGCGTGCAGGTGAGTATTATTGTAGCATATCTACAAGGTTTGAACACTGCGTCTCTATACAACGTCTATGTACTCGCCACCTTCCAAAACAACAAATGTTTTCACTAGGTTGTATAAAGGACTGCAGGCAGCATGTATACTTCAAATAACAGTAACTGGAACGAGATTTGGTAGGTGTTTGTCAGATTGAACGAATGCGATTATTTATACCCTTGTGCAATTTAGTATGTCCTGTCTGGATGGATGCAAATCCTATCCCATGCACATGCAAATATGGGTCAATAAATATGTTAACAACGAGCTATAGATGTGATGTTGATCACAGTCTTAATCGAATCTTACTTTTCAATTTTGCTCTTAAACATACGTAGGTACATATAGTTTCGCAAAGGGAATAATAGGTGTGGACGAGAATAGTAAATACAAACATGCACAAAATACAGTAAGTCCAAATCTTCTACTAGCAACACATACGTTTATGAATGCTTGTCACCGTCATATATTCACACACATTCACACACACACACACATATACTTTGTGATGAATGACTAAATTGAAATTAGAATTTTTTATATTGTTTTTGGCTGAGCTTCCTCGTCTATGAAGTCTTAAACTTCTGGTTGAAAAGCACACAATTCAAATACATCAAGACGTTGATAAACACAAGCATGGTATGGTACGACATGATGTAGTAGTAAGAGGCTTTGTTGCCTACAAATTGCATACTGACGTATGTTTATTACAATTTAATGCAGATGTTGGCTATGGGAGCTGGGGTTGCTGGGGCCGTCGTCGGTAATCCATTTTATGCAATAAAGACGAGGTTTCAAGGTAATCACAATTGTGATGAACTGTTCAGAAGGCCTGTGTCCGCTCTCCCATCAATCATCTTCCCATGAGCGCGGGAGCGGTGTACATGGCTATTGTGTCAATGTTTTGTTTTCGACAAATATATCACACTTTCATAGAGCTCTGTTAGTGCCTACTCACAAACATGGCACACTCGTGACGGTTGCTCATATTTACGCACTCTCCAAACTTCACATGCGCCCGTCATGCCATCGCTATGTACGCATTGGTCATTACCCCTTACAAAGGCACACGGATGCACTCAAATATGCATTTACGGTCTTTACGAATGGTCTTTTACGTAAGTATAGTTGCACCTCTCAAAACAATAAACCCGGCAAATTTCTGTGACACACAATCGCGCACATGACGCGAATAATGCGATTGTGCTTCACACGGTCTGCCAAAGAGCATCTCTCTTTAATACAAATGACAATGGGAGAAATTATAGGAAGGCATAATGGACGGTCACATGGATTGCCGTCAAGAATATGCCCAGAACATTGGTACATGTGTACAATTAGAAAACACGCAAACATCATTTGTTTATATGCGTGATATATATGTCTCATCACAGCCAACTCTGGGGATTCGATCCACGCTGTCGGTCACCAACACAAGCTTACGTCGCTCCATGGAGCACTCCGTACAATTTTGGTAGAGGAAGGGATTCGTGGATACTTTCGAGGTATCTCAGTGTTCATTCCTAGAGTTGTGGCTTTCAGGTATTTTTTTCTTTTGTGTATAGTTCACAACAACATCTATCTATTATATATCTATATATACAACAAATGTTACCATGTCTTATGAGCAAACTTAATAGAAATCCCACACTTAAGATACAAGTATATGCCCGTACATAAATAGGATGCCTGTGTTCGTTTCTTCACACAGATAACAGTCCATATGATTCATTGCTGCGTACTCTTCGTTGTAAGTATAGTGTCTTGGGTTTTCATATGTTCATATCGCACGTGCACGTTAATTTTGAAACAATGTATTATTACGTATGTGTATCTGTAGTACAGTTTTTAATCAATTCTTACTTTGCTTTATAGTACAGGACAGTTAGCTACTTACGATTTTTGCAAGCAAAGACTGTTGTCAAGAGGATTTGTTGATGGGGTTTCCGTACATCTCGCAAGTAGCTGTGGTGCAGCAATGATTGGTATTACCATGATGCAGCCCTTCGATTTTCTGGCCGCTAGAATAATGAACCAACCAATGGAGGGTGGGCGTCCATTATATTACACAGGTAGTTTACATAAATGTGCATGGGATGTGCACGCGAAATTTCACATGATCATACAAATACATGCATATATACATGTGAGTGTATATATTTATATTGGGTAGGATAGGAGAATATACGATGGTTTTGCATACTTCTTGGTAGTACAATGTTTCTTATACATATTAGATATACATATGCCCACGCATATATATGAGTAATCACATTAAACTCTTGCTATTTACGGTACAGGTGTTTTAGACTGTGCGATCAAAGCAGTCAAAGCGGAAGGAATTCAAGTCTTGTACAAAGGTGCTTCAGGTAAGACATCATGACCCATTTAACACGAAGTCTTCGTTTTTCTAAATTGATTGTGTGAAATTATGAAAATGTGTCAGTTCGCGCTGTCTTTATTGCTTGTCGTCTCAGTATGACGTTGATGTGAGGTCGACTGAAATTTTCTCTCTCACGCGTGAACCAAAGGCTTCGTGTGCTGATACAATGATTCTCTATCCTCCGGTCCCTTATAGACATATATATACACGCGGCACTTGAGCAAACACGGCATAGATTTTTATCTTTTTACCGTTTTCAAAAGAGTCATCATAAGTATGAATGTAACGGTATCTAACACGTCTGTACGAATTTTACTACTACTGTAAATACAGCCAATTATGCACGAATGGTCCCGTATACTATCTTGTGTTTCTGTTTCTTTGAACAGTACAAGGGCTTTGGAGACAGATATTTGAAAAATTACTGAGCAGATGTTACTCCTACTGCATGAACGGTGTAAATATCTTGACATAAGAGTTTTATAAAAACGTAATAGCTAGCAATAACATGTAAATAAAAACGAGTAGATTGAACATAAATGTTGCAGGATACCGCCGTGTCGTTCCTTGACATATGATTTGTATGAATATGTTCGAAAATTTCAATGAACAGCACAACAATCGATTCGGCCATCATTTATGGATCACTGATAAGTACAAGGGTGATAGAATACGAACGAGTCTGGTATCCGATCTCATTGTCGTAGTCGACCCTCAAACAAGATGCTATACTAAACTACACAGTGTATAAGCGCCGTCAGTGATATTGGTACATCGACAAATCCCACATACATTATAATTTTTTTTACAACGGCGACCACAGCCATGCATATATTCATGCACACGTACGTGCACGGGTACAGAAAGAGGGGAGAGAAGTGAGGGAAATACAGAGATATGTCTGTCAATCATTACCGAAATAACGTTTTAAAGCCACGAGAATGACTAGCAGTTCACAAGGTGTCAAAATCATGTCAAACGTGCCAAACGTTAAAAGGGTGTCAAACAAAAAACAAAAGTTCGACACATGCCCACCATGTGATGTCAAAATGGTGTCAAATGGTGTCAAATGGTGTCAAATGGTGTCAAATGGTGTCAAAGTGTATTGTGATGGTGTTTTTCTAATATGCATTCGGTAGACCAGGGAATAACAAAACAATCATAATAGATGTATCGCAGGAACCTTTCAGCATTCATAGTTAATGTACCTAAATACATAACAACCTGCAGATGGCAGCCATCACGAATGTCATAGCATGCGATGAAGTGACTAATCCAAGTCAACATGGTGTCAACATGATGTCAAAGTGTAATGTGAATAGTTTTTCCTTCTTATTTTTTTTTTTTTTTTTTTTTTGTTGTTGTTTTTTTTTGTTTTTTTTTTCTTTTTTATTTTTCTTTTTTCGGTACTCGTTCCATGCTGTCAGAGGGTTATGGGGCGGGAGTTTCTACTTACCTACTGGCTACCCTGTTGGACTTTCACATGTCGTAGTAGTAAGTAGTAGGGTTTAGGAATCCATCCCATTTCGGCTTTAGAAATATTTGGATTTTTCGAAGAGAGATTTGGAAATGAATCCAAAAAAAAATGGGACTTGGGCATAGTCCCTTGTTATACCCCACACACTACCAATCTTCAAACAATTAGGATTGGAAAATTTCTGAATTTTTTTGGGTATATGTGTTCCAACTCGTCCACTTAGATGCCTACAATGTTGTCACTCGGTTTACACAAAAAAAATCAGAAATATATTGGAAATGTTCCCGATTTATTTCCTTTCTTTTGAATTCTAACCACAGCCGAGTGTGAATTTTTTTTTGGCTCAAAATCCAATTTTCTCCCTCTGTTTTTTCGCCTCTCATCCTGTAGAAGTTTGGGGTTTCGCTGGGAATTGAGTCAAAAAATAGGTCTCAAAAATCCTCAAAAACCTGAAAATAATATCCCAATTCCAATTATCTTCACATGTGTGGCTGCCAAGTGCCACACACACACACACACACACACACACACACACGCACAAATACACAAACACACACAGATACACACATACGCTCACGGACTCGTACACGTATACCGTACGCATACGCATATACCTTACGCTTGCACTTACAGGCGGTTTATAGTGTGTGCGATTATATATACTCTCCCTTAGGTTGTTTATACTTACTCATTCTCGTACACGCCCCACTCTTCCACTCTTACAAGTATGAGTAGCATCAACATGGCTGATGCCTTTGCACAGCCCCAGCTCAAAAAACAGAACCTTGACACACTTGTCATTGAGGATCTCACCCCTCTCACACCAGAAGTAATTAGTCGACAAGCCACCATTAACATTGGCACAATCGGGCACGTAGCGCACGGTAAATCTACTCTCGTGAAGGCTATTTCTGGTATTCAGACTGTTCGTTTCAAGAATGAGTTGGAGAGAAATATCACCATCAAGCTTGGGTATGCTAACGCGAAGATCTATAAGTGTGACAATCTACAATGCCCACGACCCGACTGCTATACTTCTGCCTCCTCTAATCAAGCTGACACGTACCCATGCGAGAGACCCGGTTGTTCTGGAAACTATCAAGTCATGCGACATGTGTCCTTTGTTGATTGCCCTGGTCACGATATTCTTATGGCAACCATGTTGAACGGTGCCGCTGTTATGGATGCAGCGTTACTTTTGATTGCTGGAAACGAATCTTGCCCTCAACCACAGACATCAGAGCATTTGGCTGCAATTGAAATTATGAAGTTAGGACGTGAGAAGCTTATTGTATTGCAGAATAAGATTGATTTGGTTCGTGAGACCCAGGCACGTGAGCAGTATGATCAAATTTTGCAGTTCGTGCGTGGTACCTGTGCTGAGGATGCACCTATTATTCCCATCTCCGCCCAGCTCAAGTTTAATATTGAGTGTGTGTGTGAACAGATAATCAAGAGGATTCCTATCCCCACACGTCAGTTTACTGTATCCCCTCGTTTGATCATCATTCGATCGTTCGATGTGAACAAGGCAGGTTGTGAGGTGGATGATCTTCAAGGTGGAGTTGCTGGTGGATCGTTGGTCCAGGGTGTATTGAAGATTGGCATGGAGATTGAGGTAAGACCTGGAATCGTATCCAAAGACAGCCAAGGCCGTGTTCAATGTCAACCCATCAAATCCAGGATTTTGTCTCTTCATACCGAAACAAACGCTCTACAGTATGCCATCCCCGGAGGATTAATTGGTATGCATGTAGTTTATTGTTTTTCGTTGGTTTGTTTGTATGTTTTGTAGCCATTTTGTAATCTCAGCGCGAAGTTGCACGCGTGGCTCTTATTCGTTGGCTTGTCGTGTACGTACATATTTATTCGAACGTTCTTTCGTGTTTGATCAATGATACAGTTTGGCCGTATAATTGATGTTATTTGCCGAGTATTGTATTACATTTCGTATTTGTTTATTGCTACCATAGTTTTGTAATCATACTTAAATGTGGTACTCCTTAGGACTTGTATTGCCATCTTTTGTTCCTTAATATATTTGTCTAATCAAGTTCTATGCGTACTGTACAGATATTTATGCACGAAATTTCATACTTATTTTGTGAAGTGAAGTATTTATGTCATTGTACTCGGTCATAATATTTTGTTATGTATACGTTGCTAACTGATTTGTTCTCTTTTGGATAGGTGTTGGAACCAAAATTGATCCTATGCTTTGTCGTGCGGATCGCATGGTCGGTCAAGTATTGGGTACCTCGGGTAACTTGCCTGAGATTTATACCGAACTCGAAATTAGATACTATCTGCTCAAGCGTCTACTTGGTGTACGAACTGAGGGCGAGAAGAAGTCTACTAAGGTAAAACACATGTCAAGTATAGCAAATGTATACGTAAATATGTTCATGTACAAGTGGGTTTATGTCTGGATGGAATATGTATACTTGTGCATGATCGTGTGTGCGCAGATGATTATAATTATACACATGACTGGACATGAATAGCACCTGTAAATGAAGGTACTGACCATCATGTGAGTGCAGAGATGTTTAAAAAAATTCAGCGTGCGCCCATGAAGCTGTGTGGTATACTCTGACGTAAAGTTGAACTGGCATTGTGATAGTGCATGTCAACTCTCCAAATATCGTTTGTAACAGATGTGAATTGATGGTGTTGTTTTGGAAAATGTGTGTTTTGGGTACTATACAAAGTCAAAAAAGTGATTTTCGTTGTTCGTGTTGTTTTTGTACGAACGTGTTTGCTAGCAACACATGAGCTTGTAAGATGTGCATATCGTATGTGTACACGAGTGTTCATTTATGTTTCCATGTTTACCGTCCTGCGTGCGAGAAATGTCAGTGAACACATGCATTTACATTACTACATTGCCCATATATGTTTGTATACGGGGATACCAGTACCGTTCACTTCCTTCAGAATGATATGAGGTGTAGAGTCGTATGTTTTAGATTTAGAATATGTCATAGAGCACAGAGGTAAATATACATTTATGTACATTCATTGTTTCGTGATATTTCTGTTTTATAGGTCGCTAAACTTACGAAGGGTGAAGTATTAATGGTCAACATCGGATCTTTGTCCACCGGCGGTCGTGTGACAGCTGTGAAGGCAGATTTGGCAAAGATTGTTTTGACTCAGCCAGTATGCACAGAGGTTGGTGAGAAAATCGCACTCAGTCGTCGGGTTGAAAAGCATTGGAGGTATGCCGTATGTCGTCGCAATGTCTGTAATATCTGGTATATATGTTTGTCCATTTACATTTTGCATTGAGTACACTGACCAACCTTATACAGAAGTTACCGAGAAAAGTGCGCTCTAGCAGAGAATTCTTTATAGATTGTTCCTTGCACTTGGATACGCATTTCTGATATATATATGCTTCATGCTGTGCGTGCTAGTATATGCAAGATGTATTTCAACCAGTAATTGGTGCAACTTCAAGGGTATTGAGGATTACCTTTAGTCCCATGAACCATGTACAAGTTTCTTTGTTCTGAAGTATGTATTCTACCTACTGTGATTCAATTATTGGTCGTGTATATGCTATCGTACAAATCCATCCAATGCAGTGGTTGAATCACTATTAATAACCTGAGCGATAAATATGCAATTAGTAATATGTTGGCCTGTGCAATAGTAAGTCTTGAAGCATATATTTGACTTATCTCTTCGTTCCTACGTTCACTGATATGATAGATTGATCGGTTGGGGACAAATCAATAAGGGTAACGCCATCAACGTCGACTCTGAGTAGGATGTAATACCACTATTACAATACTACTGGAAAGCGGGAAGTTTGGCAGAGGGAGAGGAGAGGAGAAATGATGACAAATAATACCAAACATTTCGCGAATATACTTGTCGAACACTGGGGTTGAGCCTTGTGGAACCGAATATTCTGTAACATAAATGAACGAACACTGCGCACCCAGCTTCTTTTAACACTAATAAACTGTTTTAATAACGCCAAAGTTTAAAGGATCGTATTATTGAACAATTCTGAGGACAATAATTCCTCAGCTCTGATGCGCTCTAACTACTAATATAAGGGAAAATTGTTTACACCCCCGCCATATTATTGTATGTGCATGCTTACGGCTGCTTAACTATCGTCTACAAGAGATGTTGCCGAAGAAGTTGAATTGACATACTCTGCCTCATCGTTGTGCATAAGCTTGTTGCGGTAGTCATTTAGCCAATGGGGGTGATAACTGTCACAAAACCCATTCCACCGTTCAAAGTGCGAACAGAATTTTGGATTGCGCACCTCACCTTTATACTCTGCCTCTTTATCCGTGAGAATCATCTCCAAGTACCTATCGTTTTCGATCAAATGCATCTCTGTCACATTGGGTAACAGGAAGTATGTGAACACCACACTTATGGCAGAAACTAACGCGCACACCATGAAGATCATGTTTGTATCTAGATACCCAAAGGCAATAGTCGCGCCGAGGGCGCCAGCCATACCACAGAATGAACTCAAACCATGACAGGTTGCTCGTAGTGCGACAGGGTATACTTCAGTTGGGGTCACATATGTCGTCATATTCGGTCCAAACTGACCAAAAAATGATGTGCAAATATATAAGAATAACAATAAGTTGGCATTCATATCGTAAAACCAAGCAGCGCATATCCCAAACAGTACAACCATCATTGACAGCCCGACTAGCTGCAACCGGCGCCGGCCCATCCATGGTCTGTCAATCACACTTGCTGCGCAATAGTAGCCAATCAACGCAACAAAGTTATTCAAAAGTATGTAAGAATTAACTTGAATGAGACTACCGTCAGGCACGAGCTCTGCAAAAATAGGGCCACTAAAAAGCTTATTTCCGTAGAACGCTATGTCCCACATGCACCAGCATCCAGCGGTAGCAATGAGCCGGCTCCAGTAGTATTTGAACGCAATCTGAGTAATGTCGAAGGGGTACGTCAATGGTTGTAACGATGCAAATGATGTAACATACATATCACTGATCGGAAATTCAACTTACCCAAGCAGAACACGCACAACACAATCTCGCTGTCCATGATCGTGAAACAACTCGCATACATTTTCACACTGCTGATCCACAAATTCTCGGTTGTATGTGAATAATATCAGCTTAAACGGAATACGCGTGTAGTATTGTACAAAACAAGACAGGCGCCTTGGACATACAAGGCATACAAGCAAGCTCAAGCACTGAACCGCACCTGGTATTGTGAAACTGGATTATTCATATCAATAGCGTAGCTACCCTCCAAGTACTTCAAAGTGCGGCGATCCTTTGCCTCTTGCCACACAGTTGACTCTTTAAGTCTAGTGTATCTGTATACAAACAACGCCCCGGCAATAAACACCCCTTTGTATATGTAAAGGAAGGACTTAGAATGTAATTATGTGTGTGTGCGCCGTGCGTCAGCATGTACATATCTCACAGCCGAGACAATCTCTCTCTCCTTTACCTTAATGGAGATTAAATCATGCATATCTGTAAATAGCGCTAAGTAAATAAGTGTGTGCAGACGTATGTCGATACAGACGCACGGCAGTAAAAAGCAGTAATCGAAATTTCTATAACTCGCTGCAATTACTTCTGTTTTTTTTTAAGTAAGTCTAGTTGTAACCCCACAGGTTCATTCATAGTGTGTTCCGTAAAGTACTAGCCAGACGGTGTCATCTAAAGCTCAGCTTGGCCTTTCGAAGCCACATATATACAAATAGTCAACAAAGCACCACAAACACTTACATATACACAGCACGAACATACCAATTCCGTAAGTTACACGCCATACTATAATGAGACTTGATTGATTGTGACCATTTAAATTGACACCTTCAGCTGCACAGTCCGGAGAGTCCTCACTCATAATTAGAAGCAAAATTACGATCACCAAAGAGCCTGTGTATTAAGAAGAAATGCAGCAGACATGGTAAGAGCACTATGAGAATCGTGTACATATATTGTTGAAATCGTACATACCTGAGGACTCTTCAAATGCGTTACGACTAAACGCACAGTCACTAACATACTGGTAGACGTCGCTTGACTTACTTAAGCATGTACGCACATGGCTGGCGTGTATGCTTGTATTTGACGGGACACGCACCTATGAACGCACCGATTCCTTGACAACTAAATGTTAACCCGACATCCATACCACGCGAAACGCTAGTAGCGTTCGCTTGACTTCGCTCCGCAGCTGAGGATGCACTTACGGGGTACTCCCCACCCACGCCATATCCAAATCTATTTTGGTGTGCGTGATAAGGCAAAGGAGAGTACCAAGTTATCTGACTGTTTGAACAATTGTAAGTGCAGGATAGCTTGATCTATTTCTGCGACTGAGGTTTTACTGGTACTGGCACTCATCAACAACACGATTTCGAATGTATAGAGTGGGTGTACGGCTTAATATGGGTTAGAGGCTCATTGTTAGATATGTAGTGGGAAGTACATGTCGGGAGACATGTATGTATATACGACGAGCTTTGGTTTGTATGTGGGCAAATGCTTGCACGTGCGTACGTGTGTCATGCAAATGAACAAGTGCATACCTTCAAAATTACGTGCTAAGCAATACATTTGATGTACTTCTATATATGCGTCAAGCGATTCGCGCGCACATCATGCAACATGGAATTCGAGTTGTGAAGATGTAGTAAATATAGTCTTCCAGTTATCCCTACAGCTGGATTCTAGAAGTTAAAATACACGCTAGCAGTAATATACAGAAACATATATAATACAAGACATAACACTTACCCAAAGTAGGCAATTGCGAACCACAAAAACAAGGACTGGAGACCGTTAACGGGGAGAGCTACAGTCATAGCCAGCCCAGCAATCGTCATTATAGCTGTGGTCAATAGAGAGCCTACACGTCTGCCCATACGATCACTAACAAGAGAGAGCGTAAGCATACCAATCATTACACCCGCAAACTCTGTGTATGAAACCGAGTTTAGTATGCCCTATATCACATACACATGTACAATTATATATTGAGTTATGTATGAGATTCGATCTGAGCGACTTCTTGCACGTGTAAGTGCATGGATTAACAACGTGATTAAAGTGTACTACACATTCGTATTCTTCTTCTCACCATTGAGCACAAGACGTCAGTTGGGTATGTTCCGTCTACATTACAATAGTTTGAATCTGCAGTCACATTCTGTGTATCAGGAAACAGACCTGTGCACTAGATTAAGAGAGTAATGGAATTAAATTATTAAATTGCGTGCACATTGGCATGGTACTTGGCATGGTACTTGGCATGTGTATGTTATCAATGTTCATGTTGTAAAACCAATCGAACAGTCACATTATACTGAACACATGAATGTTGTAAAATGGATCGTGAGTGAGATACCTGCACTTCATTTACACATCGCGGTGATTGGGTAGGAGTCCAACACTCTGGGTATGCTTCTTCCCATATGGATTTAATTTGTCCTGTGCTAAATATCATATATGACTCCATAAACATTCCCAGTCCAGGAACCAACCATGCTAGAATCCACCGCATCCATCCTTTTGCGCTGTTGCCGACTGGTACATATTCTCCAATAATCTTATGGCATATGCGTGTGTCATTCAAAACAATGGGAAGATAAAAACATACACTTATTCATCTCACAACGGGGCGGCGATCATAACCTAATCATTTGCGAACAGGTTATTGTTGTACGTTTGTTTAAACTATTGAATACCGAGTCTGCATATATACGAACTTCTATAATTGTACATTCAGTCATATATGCTTCAGAGGTACAAAAACTTCACACTCTTCTTACTGTGTGTCCATCTTTTTAACATGTAGACATTTAGGTCGTACTATATATTCATCACTTCCTTGCATCTTTAATAAGATTACGCTCATCAAGCCATCTTATTAAAAGTGAACAACAAAAAAGCGATTTCTGTGGACGTACATAGTGCATATACTATCTCTCTCTCTCTCTGTGTGTGTGTGTGTGTTTGAATGTATACGTGTATTTATTTTACATATAAACAGTATTCATCTGCGCACGTAAAATCAACACAACAATGTTGCATAATTGTAAGTCCCTTGAAAACATACCGGATGCTGCCACAGGTTTGAAATTCTTCGAGGTACAACTTCCTGCTCTTCGATAATATCGGCCAGAGCGGCCTTAGATTTCATTTCAGACATAGTTGAGAGTGACACTCGGTCTGCGTTGAGAATCACATCGTCGATTATGTCGTCATATACGACTGGCAGTTTAGAATACGACACCGTGCCTTCGTTTCTAACCGTGCACGCAGATTAGACCCTATCTTCAAAGTCTGTACTGAGAATATACGGGAGAAAAAGAAACTGCAAGGTATTAGAGGAGGAGAGGAGAGGAGAGGAGAGGTGGATGTAACTAAACGGAAGCACAATTGAAGCACAATGCACTGTGTTCATTGAAGCTGTGGTGTGTTTAATGTGAAAATCAAACCGATAACCATCTCTATGAACATTGATGCCTTTTATCCATAATATGTCGGTTTAACTATTAGCCCATGATACTGTGTATATAAATACATAGTACATATTGAAATATATTAATCCAATATATATTTGTTTATAAATATATCAAAGTAGTGATTCATCCAGTAAACAATGAACAAATTAAAGAGTTTCTATATAAATAGAATATATAATTCGAGCGTTGTCCTGCTGGTTGTGGAACGCTAGGTATCAGCTTGACTGCATAACATCACTTATCCGGAATGATTTTCAAGCTTGTGTGTGAGATTGATGTGACTTCGAAGTAGTGTTTGTGACTTTCAAGTATTCTGATTGCAATGTTATTTCATGTCGCAGGTAGTCTATCATCCTCAATCCAAATAAATTTTGTTGTCAATACTGTCTCATAATTCATGCAGTTTGTTTATTCCTTATGACGTATAACCCAATCATACAAACCATGTACACAATTTACACCTACTCGAGCGACTACTCTGTGCGAAAGTAGAATTCAGACTCTCCTCTCTTTCTATAGTACCTGGGCAGACTCACAAAGGCGTGCCATCACTGCTCGGTTTCCTTCATATTAATATCTATGACAACACCAAAGGAAACAACATTAATAAATGTATTAATGTTGGGAGATATCGTTCCAGTGTACCAATTCCTCAATGCCGTAGAAGAACGGTATGATTGTGTCTTGATCATGTCGTGGAAGTGGTAAGCCTAAACTTTTAAGAAGGAAGCCCTCATGAAATGTAGTCTTGGGACAGCCAAGTATTTGATCTTTAGAAAAGAGAAGGAGGACAGGATGTGTGTAATGGGGGATGTCTTCCAAGTCTGTGATATGCATAGTTTGTCAATGCAAACAATAAAAACTTTCGCTCTCCTCGCTCTCGGACCTACACAAGAAATACATGAGATATGGTACAATCATTGCAAAAATCAGACAACATGACAGATTTACACATGTTTCAGTTGATACATGTGTACATACTGCTTGATATGTATATTTATTTGCTAAGCATGAAATCTCCCATCTTCACGTAAAGAAAAACATTCAGAGCACAAATTATATCCTCCTAAACTCCGTGATATTTTCCATCTATTTGCCTTAATGGATAATGGCGAATACCGAACACAGGGAATATAAGGAAATACTCCAACTACACAAAATTCAAAATGTATGCCTCGACAATTTTGTTTAATTGCAACACTGGATCCTTCTTAACAGTGAGTTTTATTCCTGCACCATCTGACGGAGCACTGTTATTTAGGGTGTGCGTTTAGTAATACAATTAGGCGCAGTACAATCGTTTATATATGTCCATGTGTACGAACTTACGAATATACATCTCGTGTTACAGTTTGTATAGATTGATGAATGAATGCACACACTACTTCCATCGGAATGTGTATGTATCTAAGGGTGGAATTCCTACTTCTTCTATGTGGTTGTATGTGGTTGTATGTGCTGACCTTTGTGTGTGTATTCGCGCTTGTGGAAATAGAATTCACTATGTTTAATACAATCTACTTTCATTCAATACATCATATACTTCGATACATTTACAAATACATCATTAGTTCAAAAGCAAAATGTTGACGTTATCTTTTGCTGCGGATTTGCTCCATATGCAAAACCGATATTAGTACCAAACTTCATGTGATATAAATAGATATATACATCAAGTCAACAGGTACCGAACCTCATGTTGTAGTGAAAAGACATTTTAGGACATTTAAGGACATATCAGGACATTCTAAAGCGAAACTCCACATGCACATCACGTTAACACACATACATACATACACACACACACACACACACACACGTACACGCACACTCGCAGATATATAAGTATATATCTCCATTATGTCGGCGAGGAAGCCGGATAAAGATAGTGTTAAGACCGAGGCGGTTCCCAAGACACTGTCGGAATCCTCCAACGCAGACGAATCGCACAAAGTCGAGCCTAAGCCCACCATCACATCGAGTGAGGGATCGGCCGATGAAGGTGTGAAGGAATTGGATGAGCGTGGCGGAGAGAATGGAGGTCTGAATGATGATGAGGATGTGAAGACAATCCCAGCCCCGAAATCACACCCTAACGCACATCTTCCTTTTGATCAACGTCCGAACTTGTACCCAGACGACGACAGCGATGATCCTGTGGTTGACGAGATGGACGTCCTGTTATCACAATCGCTTGCAGAGAATATGTATATATTTCAATATCCACTACGAGGTGAGATAGCCGGTCCCATTGATGCTGCCAACCAAGGTAGTTCAGATGAATATGAGTCGGTTTTGTGTTGTTTATTGTAGATGAAAATGACACTTAGTTACTTGATTAGGCTTCGCTAAATTTCGTGTTTCTGAACAGAGCGTTGCTGTCCAGTTCACTATTAATCTGCATAATGTGGTTTTATAATTCTTATTTGCGGAGAGAGAAGGATATACACAAAAGTATTGGTATGTGCATGGAAATGTGCGTATGTATCAGAGAACATATATACTCATATAGCTAGGTTCAATCAAATCCAGTGCACATGCAGTGAATTTCTTTTGGAACGAGTGAATAAGTTGGTCATATTACGTGACCGCACACTCTGCTCTCATAAATAGAACACTATCTACAATCACACACGTACACATGGATCCCCATAAGCGGCGCGTTATGTATTCATAACTGGGTCGAGGTGCAGTATGTTGGAACAACACAACAGAGAGCGCAGATTCACCCACAATCGTGATGGATGCAATTTGTGCCTCCATCCGTATTATAGAAGCGACATACACACACCCGCACTGCACACACGCACGCAACTATTCACACCATGACACCGAATATTGCAGATATCTCTTGTCGTATGAAGCCTAAGCAGGAGAAGGTGGAGTTGACGATTATGCTAGACACCAACCGTGATTCGTACAACTTCGCCAGAGCCATGGAAATTGCGGACCTCACAGCCAATGACAAGATGGGGCCAGAAGAGAAAAAAGAAGTACATATGTATATGTATATGCATGGATATGACTATGCGTGTATGTGTATGTGTTTAGTACTTGAATGTGCTTATATATGCTCTTTTCGGAAGTGCAACTAATTCTTCTTACACCTACAAGCATAATCGTAATATCTCCTCAAACAAACATGAACGAATGTACACACAACACACAATACCGAATACGTATATACACCCTGCAGTAGCATGGTTGCTATAGGCGAACGAACAATTCTATTGCGTGTTGTGCCAATTCTCACGTCAATACATATAGAAGTACATGTATTCACACAACATTGTTTTGTTTACGATTATTACCACATTTTTCAGAGAGTACCTAGTTTGGTTTTTATCAACTGACATCGATATGAGACGGAAGTCGTGAAAGCACCTAACACACACATTTGATATGAAACGGAGTAGATGATAATACACATATTTCCACTTTTACACATGCAAACATACATGTACTTACGCAAAGCAATTTAGATATATACATATGGACAGATTTGTATATGTGTGCCTATTCTGTGATCACAGACGTCCAAACCTTTGGAGCACCATGAAAAAGGGATAATTCGTTGCTCAGATTTACGCTAGCGAATATACACACAATCGTACACACAGTGAAAAGCTCTCATTTCGTATAATAATGGTTACCTTCGTTGCTATTAAAGGCTTCCCACTTTCCAGAGAATGACAAAATGGATCGTTATTGGCTCACGTCCACCCGCAACCAAATGAACACGCACTACTGTGTGGGCTTGATAGATGGAGGTAAACTTCATTTAACACCAATCAAAGGTATACTTCAAATGCGGCCAGACATGTCCTACTTAGATCCTAAACCTTTAACCAAGCCAGGCGAAGGGACAGACGAGGCGGGTGGGCCTGCAAAGGCCGTGAACGTGCGTGTACAGACAACAAGAGAGAAAGCAATAGCTACAAGGTGATTTAATGTTCTCACTACATCTTACACAAGTTGTATATGCTTCAATTGCGATGACCCGACAATGAAATACTATAGCGAGTTCATTAGTTTATCCAACATACACATATACATACGTAAACACGTCTGATTCACTAACACATGGCTTTCATTATATAAACATATTTCCATATAGAAAAGCGCAAGAGGCAGCCGCGGTTGAAGACTGGGTAGAACTGCATACGACATATCGAGACGACCCCAACACAGAGAATGCCATTCGAAAAATGATAGGTGATCCAGCGGCAACACCTATTACTTTTAATCAATCACCTGCTGAATATATTGAGGCACTTAGTTGTGTTAATAGAACCAAGGCCAAGTTTGCAGAAGACACGATTATTCATCCTGATGGCGTTAAACAGTCTCAACACAAAGTTCTGGTATACATGTGTTTATATATTTGGTATGCATGCTGTGCATGCGTATGTGTATATGCGTTCATTTCTAGTCAAAATGGTTATTCACTGTACTCCAGTAAGTTGATTCGATCAATATGTTGTTCTCATATTGCTTTTGTCAATGTTTGTTAGAGATTAGAGAGTGCGCATCGGTCGCGTACACGGCTCGGTGTATATATTCGTGTGTGAATGCTGCGATTGCTTTTGCATAACAATAGACATTTACAGAATGGAATAACATAGTACGTGTGCTTAAGTTCGCAGACCTAATTTATTATTTGTTTACTTTTTACATCAACGCTGCTGTAGGACAAAAAGGTTGAAGCTCGAACCAACATATTTAACCTGAACGAAACGCAACGAATGCCTTGGGTAGAGCAATTAATTTCAATGTTGTGCAGTGCCCAGGTAATGCGTTTCTCTCTGTTTGTTTACTTCCTCTCTAGCCGTGCTATTTTCCTCTTTGAAGAAAACTGCTACTCCGAAAAGCTGTTATCTATGCCATTGTATAGCTGTTCTTGTACATTCACAAAACCGTTTAGTTAGAGACTGAAAACATTTCTTGCCCCGGGAAGCCCACGCGAAGCTCGGTTAAGCTGATCCTTACTCGCTGGTTTCATTCGCACCCTATAACACATTTTTTCGTACATGCATATGAATGCGCCCTCACGGCCACACAGGTTATATCTTTCTCGCAAATCAAGGCCACACTCAATCTCACAACCCCAATAAGCGATGATATTTTGCTTGCTGAAATTTCACGACATGCTTGGTGTGTACACGGGAACTGGGTGGTTAAGAGTGATTTGGTATACCCCAAACCATACAAATCTCACTTTACTGGCTGTCCGTCCGCACGTCTGAGAAGAATTAGAGATATGTTTATTAAAAGGTACAAACTTTGTATACACACTCACATTTGTTGCGTCTGTACGACATGTCAAGCGGAAATGGTGTAAGAAAGTGTGTGATAGTTAAGCGCATACATACACATATCTACGTACCACATTTACATAAGTTTGTGTACCACTTGCGCGGCTCCACTGCACTAGTTGTCCACCTGCATGAGTGAGATGTATCCGACCTATGTCGTAAATGCAATACATGTTGCAACTTACTAAGGCCTACAACCTATAGCATAACTACGAATTTGTGTCATATTCTTGTTTGCCATATTCAAATATTGTTGCATCTCTGTTCACCCCGCTTAATGTATTAAGATATATTCCTTGCACAACAAACCGCACGTATACTATTCTGCCTTACCATAGGATTTACACCATGGATAATGAAGCGGCCCACAAACCAATTGAGGACCACTTTGCTTATGATCCGGAAGTTTTAGCGGAGGATTTCTACCCACCTTACATAGGTTCGTTCTGTATTCTTAGAACTATAAATTGTGGACGTTGCCACCTGTGTGCGTTAATGCATTGCTTTTGTGTCTGCGCCAGGCTATGTCTGTGACCATGTCTGTAAATGTACCAGTGTAGGGCGCTTGACGTGTATGGTTTCGGCTTGGGAGTTCCATCTATATCTCTACCAAACGAACACGTCATGTGTATCAAATTTGGTTGCATAATTTATACGATAATGTACGCAAACTTCCGTGTGTTCACTCATACACTGATTTGCATGTCGAGGCATTAGATTGGCATTGGGAATTAAGCCAACGATCACATCTAGATGGCAGTGTACTGTATTACCACGCATATATACCCATAATTATAGGAAACAATCGGTCACTCACGTGGACACCCACTAACGAAAAACATGCACTCGCACGAACACACACCGCACACGAACGCATACTTCTATTTTCCTATCTGCAATGCTTACTATCACCGCCACAAGTACGAACATGCAACTGATTCCCTCACAAACACATTGGGGCACATTTGAATGTGCAATAGGAACACACTACCGCGACCACAATGGAGAATATCCGAAAAACCCTATGAGCCGATTAGACCGTCCTGTAGACAAAACAGACGTATTTGTGAAAGTGAGCCATCTAAGAGTAGGCTCTGTGCACGATGTTGCAGTAGTGGATTGTCGTGAGGTAAATATATACATGTGTATATGTTATAATATCCGCAGAGTAGTTCTACTGCAATACACTACCAGTATGAGACCCATTCACATATCATGTGCAGATATACTTACATACATACACCGTATACCAGGTTCTAAAAGGCGTCGCCAGGCAAGTAATATCGAAGGGGTGGGTACTTAAGCGCCCCACGGACGCTTTATTTATAAGTGAATACCCTGAGATTGTAGCCGAGCAGAATAAACAAATAAGTGAGACTCTTGCAATCAGTGTCACAGATCCAATTAAAGTTGAGAGTACGCTTGAAAAGAGTGGTGGGAGAATTTCATCTAGAAAATCTGTATCAAAGATGGATAGCTCCAATACGTTGAAAACGACAGGCAAGACTAGGGTCAAGAAGGGTCCTACTTCGGCTGAACTTGCTCAAGGTACTGTGGAGTGCATGTGTTTAGTACGAATTTGACATGAGGTAGTTTGCAGCGATACGTTTCAACAGCTTGAACACTCTCAGCTATGTGCTGTATGTACTCTTGTATGTTCATGTACTTTCTTGTACATATACATACATGAAATCAGTTCGAGAAATTTGAGGAAACTCTTTTCTGTGCATATCTCCAGCTTTGCGTTATTTTTGTACATTATTATATGTATTGTACATGTACGCATGTACGTACCTAAACACGAAACTTAAATATTTAAATCACAGTCAAGAATAAGCATCCTGCGCTTATAGCCCATCTCGAAGGTCTTCTGGCCGAAGAAGGAGTCCTCTCCTTCTCTGCGGCGGCAAAAAATTGTAAACAAAGTTCCAAAAAGGAATTGGTCTCGGATGAAAAAACTATTCGATCGGCTCTGGAGATCGTAGGACTTCCAGTGGCTCTCACATGGTGGGAAGAGAATATGTCGAATAGTGTATATGTGTTGAAAACGTGCGGGGATGCAGCACAGGATCTGGTGTGTATACATATATTTGTGTTTGGTCTCAGCTAGTTAATGTTGCACGTAGATTCTGCATAGTGGGAGGAACATGTTTAAATCAATAATGCGTTTGCGTTGACAACGACAACGATTAGGCAAGATCGGTGTGAGCGCGGATGGGCGAGAGTATATCTTGTACATTTTACCATATTGCACACAAATCTACAAGAGAAAATTAGATGCTGACAAATCCGTTTTATGTTACAGCTGCGTTCTGAAATTCTGCAATTGTTTGAAAAGAAACAAGTGATCAAAAAGGTCAACTTGGATGTGGCATGTCGAGCGAAGGGAATCGAAGTACCTGCTACGACGTATGTATCTGTGATCATGTACCTTACATGCATATGTGTTGTTAAATGAGTCACTGAATGTGTAATATTTCATGTTTGCATACTCAATACCTATGCATGCCGTATATCGCCCGTGTACGAGTGTGGATATGCAAGTATATATATATATATCAATTTGTACGTGGATATAAGTCAACAGAAATCATTGGAGATCGTTCGTAAAGCAACCTGGAAGTACTGTATAAGAATAGTATTCACTAGGTTTATTGTTCTGCAAATGAATGGAATGAAATAAACTTGCAGAAACATAAACACGCACACCACCATGCACACATGACCTTTATATTCTACACAATGTTTGAATTTATAGTGTGTTCACTAGAATCGTCAAGGAGATTGCTACCAAACGACCTGGAGGACTGTGGTCGTTCACACTACCAGCTGATGAGGTGGGCGAAGATGAAGATGAACAGATGGACGATTAAATAATTTACAAATTTTGGTTAAATTCCTGGTCCGTATGCCTACTAGCGTGTACATAAATTGAACTAGTTAGGTGTTATTTGCCGTGGCAGCTAAAGTCCGTAGTGCTTGATTTGCAGTTGTATGTATCATAGAGATGGCGGTAGGACCAATGATGAGAAAGACAATAAATAAATTTGGTATTCCTAGTATCAAGGCTACTATTTCTACCAATGCTACTGTTTTTACCAACTACTGAAATGTTAAAGAGTATACATACTCTAGTTCAAAGTGTTCCACGATTAGCCCTGCTGAACGTTTGAAACATGTAAAAAACATGATAAATGCCTGTTAATATATGTACTATCCTTAAACATTCTAATAGTGTGGGCAACTATTTAGCTTTCCTTCACCATAAACTAGAGATGTAATAACTGCTACCAACACCACACCTTCATTCACTTACAGTTGAGTGTTTTAAGATAAAAATCGTCGCATGTATGTCTGTAGATGTTTGTAGATGTACATTTCTGCGAGTTTGTCCGTACACATTAATGTGTGCATGTATTGTGTATGCTTTGTACATGAGATCGTTTGAGTAGTCCCGTATGCGTGTATTCGAACCATCACGCACCAATTCTTGGGTATAGTACAATCTATATGATTTGACCCTAGTCGGGGCTATTTGCAAAAAGAACATAAAGGGAAATAGGTGGATAAATTAGGGCATGAAGTAAGAGAGCACGTATAAGCAATTTTGAAACTCTGCGACAAGCATTTAATTTATATATACTGTATGATATAACACATAAACAAACTTTGGATTTTGCTTGTATAGTAAACACAAACTATAATCGTACTTAAGAATCATCCGCCAATTGAACTCTTTGTGTTTATACGACCAATACTTGAGGTATCTCTGAATGTGTTTTAATGAGCATTATTAAGATGAAAAATTAACCTATAATTCCTTTTTCGGTTCCTTTACCACTTCTTCTATCAGCTTCTCCACAGGTTTGTCGACCTTCGCCTCTATATTCTTACGCTTCTTCATGGGTGGTGGCAATACCTGCATACATGATTGCTTCAGCATGTTACTGCGTGCACTTATGTGTACGGCTTGAACTAAGAAACCCTCACCATTGTGCAATAAAAAGGACAATCGTTCGAACACATAATCATATCCAGTCAACTTGACAGTCACCACACACACAACCGAACTGATTATTCACGACTGAGCACATAACTATCGATAAAACAGCGAGACAACAAGACGTACATGTCTGCTCGTGTTGCACATATACCACTCCGTATATCAAGTGCAAGGTTAAAGTTACTCGAGAATAATCAGCCCGACGTAAAAAATAATTAAAAATCAGCTCTAAGAAAAACTATTGTTACAAACTAAAAAATAAAAATCAATACCTGACAACGCCACATAAACATCAGTTGCGCACTACATTTCAGAAACACAATTAACTTCGAATCACGACCACAAGTAACCCTATAAATTGGAACACACAAACGTGAACGAGCCGGTATATGTACACACATATATTCATACCGTTGAAATAATCATATATGAGATCGGCAAAAGGGTTGGAAGGAAGTATAATGACTTGTGTACCTCCCATCCTTTGGACAAATCAAGTATTTCGAAGAAAAGGATTCCGTTCGCTAACTATTAACAGAAGATAGGAAGGAAGCATGTAAGAAACACAAATAGTGGCGACGCGATATCATATATGCTAGGTGCATACATTCTTGTACAGAAAACGTCGTCAGTTCAGTAAAAGCAATAGCCTCAAGATTTAACCACGCAAACCACACGTTTCATTTTTGCAAACCACACGTTTAATTATTTATCAAATTAAACCAGAAATGTATGTATACTTAACGTCTATCCACACTATCCACTATTGGCGCAGAATATATCAACATTTCAATCAAATGTAAACACAACGAACACAAAGAAAAAGAAAACGAACACAGATGCACACCATCGTGGTTTGACTCAACCAGCACAAGAACTTCCCAGCATAGCGCACTGGGGCGACCTGTTTATCTCCCCATTCGAGCACACCAGATGCCCATATCCTCATTCTTCTCTCCGCGTATATCTATATATTGAATAGTGTGTTGCGGGCGAATGTTTATGTGAGTGCGGTATTCATATATTCGAACTGAAATGCCACGATCGTTCTCATATTAATTCAATCATCAAGTATCATAAATATACTAAATACACGCTGGCTGAGTAGTTGAAGATCGGTACTCAGTATAATGTTGAGAGTGCACATACTACATACTTCAAAGAACTCTAATGCGAATGTGATGAAATATCCAGCGTAAAAGCCGTGCCAGATAGCGCTGCAGAGAACAAAAAAGCAAACCATCAGTGAATAATAATATTAGCATGAATATTGTTTATCGTAAACCTCATCGAAGGGAAACGAACCCTCTTTCATTCTATAAAACACTGGTCCCTATACGTTACTACAAACGCATCAATACACACAACTATGGTTACAAATACACACTTGCGTTGTTTACACGGATACACTTCCAATGCCTTACAGGAAAAACAATGCTCCAAGTTGCGATGCATTCTTACTGCCAAGGAAACGAAGACGCTTGAATACGACTCTCATAACCCAAAAATTCGTGTTGACGTTAAACTGGTGGTTGGGGTGAAGGACAAGACACACTAATTGAGGCAATTTTAGAAAAACGGCAAAGGCATGTCTATGCGCTGTATGTATTGAGTAAAGTGGACGCCACCAAAATCGCGGAACCAAGAAGTCCATTACTCGCACATGACAATATGTGCATGGACAATAAATTAGTGTTAACGGAAAAAAATACAGTACAACTAATAAATAAAAATAGCACATGCACATAAATCTATATGAAGAAAACTGCGACTTAAATTGTCGACACCACATGCATTTGTATGAACATGTGAAACAAACTCAAAACCATATAACTGACTTACAGACTTCACAATGCCGTCGAGGTTGAGAGCAGTGTAAAAGTTGCCCGGAAAAGCGTTCTGCAATCCCCTTTTGTACAAAGAAAATCAAAACCAGTTAATACATCGGTAGGGACTTTGCATCACCCGGACTTTAACACTTGCCATATAAATAGAGTAGAGTATGTTGCCATGATTCTTGCGCTTACATGTTTCTGCATAGCTAGTTGTGTATGAGTATGCGAGTGTATTGCATTCTCGGTTCTGAACAAGAGTATGGACAACAATGAGAGATGAAGACGCATACCAATGAATAGAACCGTCTGGTCTGCGACCTATATACGCTACGCCCGTCATAATACAGGCAGACTCAGCCACCAACCAACAACCGATATACGGAAAGAAAAACGCTAATCCATGTATCCAGAAGAATACTATGCGCTCCCACAGTGTATACTGATAAAAGGAGATATTCGCGTGTATAGGTATGTGCTCATTGGTTAATGCTTGCGAGGTTGTATATGGAATCTACGTCACTAGATACCACATGTATATGTACGCTGCATATTCGGAAGCACAATCAACTCACCAAATGACAGCAAGTGCAGGTGAATGCCAAGGGACGCGTATATACTCACGTTTATGTATGCTATGTGTGAGTGCGTTGTGATGACAAGGTACATACTTCGAACCGATACTCGTCACTGAAGAAGAACTGCTGAGGGTAATTCACTACTTGAGTGAGTACCAAAAACGCAATACCTGCCAATGACCAATAGAAGCGACAAGTTGGAGATCGGCATAAGCTGCAAAGTGACACCTACGCACATATACCAATACATTGCGTACAAGGACGAAGCCACAAACGTACGACATAAGGCTAAAGCAAAACTCGTACAGTATGTGACAATGAATATACCTTTCACGAGACAGGTCAAGGCAGGAACTACATGCTCTCTTCTGGTCGGGCGTCCGTCTTTGCCAGGTATGTAAGTGTCCAAGAAAGTTCTACATATAAAGCCATGTGATAATGTTAGAAGCAATGGAATAAGGCAAATGTGAGGGCATGTCTAAATAAAATGAATCGTACAATTTAAAAACTAACCTGAAGTGGCGATAAGTAAGCTGGGGCCCTACCAGCACTGCGGGAAAGAAAAGGCTGAACCCAAACATTTCCTATCCAAAAAAATGAATAAAAACTTTTGTTATCTACATGTGACGCAAATATACACTATAATACCAAGTGTTGTATATAGGTTCTCAACATACAGAATATTAAACTAACCAACAAAGTAGGTGTATCATCGACAAGGTACTCCAATTGTTCTTTAGACAGTTTATCTTTTCCATTCCTCTTCAGTGTCCCTCCATCCATGTAGTCGAATCCAATGGCTTTCAAAATAAGAAACGCAATAGTGACATGAGCTCGTGACAATCTAAGCATGTAATAACGTGTGCACGACTAAACAACTGAACTAGTGATATGAACTGATCAAGTTTTCATTGTCGTCGACTGTCCTCACATTTATGTTCTAAATTATCATCGCAGAAAACCAAATTTACTTCGCCAACTGTCCTACAATGAATAACATGTCGTGAAACAGCCAGTACCTACTGAAACAGGATTGCAAAACGATATGACCTAATATAAAATAATGTACAACAATAGTGTACTGGCGTAACCAACAAAAAACGTATGCGTACCTATGTTCCTGAGACACATAACACATTGAGCTGTGGTCCAGTTGATGTCATAGTCATCTGTTTCATACAACCTGATATAAAACAACGCAAGTTTCTGTGTCAACGAGAAAACAAATATGTATATGCATGCACAGGTATGGATGCGCTTTCAACTGAACAAGCAACACAGTTCATACCTATAAGAGTACAACAAGAAGCCCATGTTCAATGTGAAGTTAAGACCAGCTTGTAACTGAGTAGGGCCAAAAACTTTCAAAAGAAGCCATGTCACTACAACACTTAGCACTATATATTGGAATTCCTACCAATGTGTACAAAATAAGGTATCAATGCAAGAAGCATAAGTGCCGATAGTTCATGAGTGTACGGGTACACACGCACCAGTTATGTATATTATTATGGTAAAGAATCAAAATACAGGGACGAGTGCTTAAGAAAATTGCAAATGAAAATATATAATTGTATATGTATTAATGCAAAATTTCTACCAGCGTACAACGCGTGTAGACACAACTCGAAATGAGTGTACGACCGTCACACGGTGATCAAAAACATACCGTGGGATAGTTTATCCATAACCAAAAAGTCCCAACACATGTGAAGAAAGAGACCTTATTAAATCTGTTCGTGCTCTTCGAGAAGATCCACAAGTACCTACTCAGTAGCAAATAGCATTGAGAGGATATACAGTTGGACTGGAAACTCCGAGAACATGGTATACAAGCGTGCGAGGTACATAAACAAGCATGTATAGATGATTTATATCGCTGTGTAAAGAATACCGATCGAGTGGAACAATTACAATACAAAGTGGACAAAGTGGACACTAAGGAATTATTTTATATACATATAATTATTGTGCATACGATATATGCTGATGTTTCTACGACATAACAGAAGAAAATTCCGCGCAAATAACATGCAAGAAAAATAAAAAGTACGCCACACTTACAACGCTGCGGTAGGGCACGCAGCCACCAGACTCAAGACCAGTACTAACGCATTAACTTCGATGCCGGTCAATGCTGACAGAGAGTGCAGGCACACGTCTCTGTACATATTGAGCATATCCATGTTGCTTGTATTTTCCAATATACGAAGAACTCAATTTTCCAACTTCACCCGTGCTATGTGCAGCTACAAAGATTAAACGTCCTTCTTCTACTGTACAACACTAGATATTAGATAAAATGAAGATCACTTAAAAATCATACGGCTATCATCCTTATTATTCAATACAGAAAGACATCGTGAGAGAAAATGAAGCACACAGTTCATTCTCTCGAAAGTTCACTCATGTACGGAAACAGATACTGTCCGGACCAATCAGAACACGTACAACGAATGTTTTCGTTGGTTGTTGTTTGTACTTGATCAGTCTTCCGTTAAAGCGTTAATTCTGTATAAGTCTCAAACGCTCGCTCTTTTTGGGTACTTTATCAATGGACGTTATACTGTGTGAACAGGGTGTTTGATCTATGAAGAATGCTGATAAATATAACGCTGAAGATAGCACTACCTTGCAGTTAACCCAAAGTCGAAGGTTAAATCACAACACTACTGGTAGGTGACAACACATGTACGCCGTACTAACTGTTTTGTTGTGAGGACAGAAAAACTCGTTCCGTTCACGGGCCCTCCTCCTCTGAGAACAACGTTACCGAGAGCCGGAAAGGTATGTTGCGTTGGTCGTTCTGGTGTGACAGTATATATGAATGTACTGTTGAGAATAAAGTCGTATCTAACCTTTATGCCAGTCGTGTATGTGCTCAGTTGTTGACGAATACGTTCAACAAGTCAGCTTATAATGCCCAGGAGCGTAGTAGAGAGAAGTTCACAATATATATCAGATACAACATGGTTCTGTAGCAACCACTCTGCTGCTCATTAAGCCTTTTAGTTCTGTTTATTGCATGTATTAGTGGATAGCCGGATCAAAATATTCCATAATAGCGTACTGCCTACATCTATTACACCAAAGCTGTTCATCTTTACACTTTCATGCCCATGAGGAAGGTGCTTTCATTAATATTAAAATCCATTGGTAATAGTTTTATATGTGTTGAAAACGTAGCACAGCACACTTCATGCTATGTGTCTGTTTTCGGGTTGTAGCGTGAAGATAATATATACCATGTTCTGAAAGGTAACACATCGTTTATATTTGCTGTCAGAGGTTTAAACAAAATTTAAGCAACTCGATGGCAGACTACATCACGCTTAGTTTTCTACCCGCGATCGTAGATAGAAACCATTCTTTACTACTGGCGGCAGAGATAGTATTGTTCAAATCGTTCTTTCTAGTTTATTTTCCATTGCAAAATGCATAAACCACTACTACCAGAAAATGTGCTATTGAATTTGAGTCAACTGTCAAATATGTTGTGACTTTATAGATTTTGATTGTACATTCCGTGTGGCGATTCTTGATCCTATCTCTTTCGTAGGATTGTTTCTTTTTCCTTATAATTTATGGTGCACAAGGTCAACGAAGTGTGTTTTCATACCTCCTGCCTTTCTCGATTGCCTTCACCTAAAATCTTGCCCTGTCAAGTATGGCGCACTAGATGTTACTACTGCTGGTTTCGAAGCGCGCGTGCGAAGGGGTAGTGATCTTGGAGCATCATACCAAGCCTTTTTGTCTACGCTTTAGTTTGACTTCTCAGCTCAGCCTGCTCTAGTCGAGCTCTTAATGTTTCTACCTCTTTCTTGAGACAATCATTTTCTATATCCAACATTACCAACGTTTCCATCATCCCAGGTGTGCTCTCACTATCCTCCAAGTTTTCATCACAGTCCGTTTGCGTAACAGCAGGTACTGAAGAGGGATGTTTTCCCTCTGAGAAATTCAGTGAAGACTCATTACCGTTTGTGTCTACATAAGGGCAATAGTAGGAAGAAAAGAAACAATTTTTACTAATCAATAATACATAATATTGTGTGAAGGAAAATGACACACGAGTTGTCGTCTTGAATGAACTATACCGCTATGAATGTACTTTGCATGTGATGGAGCAGTAACTGTCATCACCACCAGCAAACCAAAGCGTGAAAATTGAAGCGGATGTCGAAACTTCGATGTTCACACATTGAATACGAAAAAATAAGAAGGTAAGGAGAATGCACCTGTATCGCTGTTGTCTATGTGAGATTTCACACGTTGTACGTTGAGATCTCTGTCTTTCATCCTTCTTGCCATCATGGATTTGATCGTTTGTTGATTCGAGTGTGAATGCTCAATGGCCCTAGTATTTCGTTCACTACGAATTTTGATGGTGGTCAACAGAATCATCATTTCTTTTTGTTGAGTCATGAACGTCTTCAGGAGATAAGGGCGACGATAATTCATATAAACGAATACAACAGTTTAGATTATGAGTACAGGTAGGTGAATGCTTTCAGGTGGTATACGTCATAAGATCAAAAATGCCCTTGAGTGAGATTTGTGTAGGGGGAGGTACTCTACGCGTTTGACCAGTCAAGTAAGTGTTCGGACGATTTTGCTTTTTGTTCTTCTTTAGCAGGTTTAAACTCGTATAACGAAACACCTCAACACAGTACGATAGTCGTCTATGGGAATATGCAGTGCTCATTAAGCACCGATTGTATAACGATTTTTTTGCCATAAATTGACAGGCGAAACAGCTATACTATGGCGCACATGATATCGTCCACATTCTAACGGTCGAGCTTGAAACACTGTTTTTCAATTTGTAAGGACAATTATACGAGAATATGTACAACGTTATACACATAGTATCTATTTTCTAACCTGAATGTTATCGTTCATGGACAAATACGCGGCCGTTAGCTGAGATTCAATTTCTTTGCTGCTCATAGCTTGTTTCCCAGAGCCTCGCGACAATGCTCCAAGTCTCGGACTGGTCTCCTGTGATCTGTACGTCACTGGGAGACTGCTTAAACTCTGATGTTTTTCAGGGACAGGTGAAGTATGTTGGGATGGGATAAGTGTTGACGATGCTTTGTCTGTTGAGTCATGGAACACTGTGAACCTACCCTTTTTCATACTCGCAGACCGTGTTCGGCTTACGAAACTGGGAGTTTCGCTTAAGGGGATTGCACCTGCCGAATCATTTTCACTGTCTGTCCCGCTGAATTCGCTCGATAGAACTTCCAACACATTGGTACAAACGTGCACATTGGACTTGTCCCTCGAAGTGGTCTGTGGAGGAGCCTTTATGTTTGATGGACGTCCTCTGCCTAGAATGAGTGTTGTTGAGACAGACTCCTCCATTAGCGGTGTGTTGACACCAGTTGCCATTGTTGGTACCCCGTGTATCGGCAATGCATCGGTAGACACTGTGAAACGCCCAGTCACACTAACTGAACGCGATGTCGTACACATTTGGTCTGTATAGTCGCATGATTCACGTCGTACTACTGAGGGTGATGACATGGTCGAAGCGAGTTGAGAGAATGATTCGGATGCATACCGTTCGGAATGTTGTGATTCTGTAAGTGCGTTCAGTGTTGGAGGGGGCTCCACGGCTGTGGACTCTGAAAGTACTTTGTTGCCGGAAGCACATTGGCCTAACGAAATAGACCTCTCCACCATCTTCTTCCACTCCAGGGAAGGGTTTATTGCGTTTATCTGCGTATTCAGCGTCATGACTTCTCTCGAATAGATTACACACACGCTGTATATTAGAAAGAACGCACTGCGGTGTGTTTAAACACTCAATATGTTGTTAAAACGTGTAGAGACAGACTGATTCTTAGTTTGCAATACGCACAACATCCACACGTTAAAAACAAAACACCCACACCAGTGCACGACCCGAGTCTGAAAGAACGAACACTATTTACTTTTGTCAGTTAGACAGGCAGGCATAGGTATGTTATATATAGTTGCGTGCAGGGGCGGAGAGATTACTACCTGCCACCACAAGAATTTTAAGCCCATCAACTGGGTTCAAATGTGGACACACTCACACAGGACTGGTGACAGGTAGAAGGGGGGGAAAGGACTTCAAAAGGGGAGTGGAGGAGGAGTGCGTGTCTATATGTTTTTGTATTTTGTGTGTTGTGTTGTGTTGTGTTGTGTTGTGTTGTGTTGTGTTGTGTTGTGTTGTGTTGTGTTGTGTTGTGTTGTGTTGTGTTGTGTTGTGTTGTGTTGTGTTGTGTTGTGTTGTGTTGTGTTGTGTTGTGTTGTGTTGTGTTGTGTTGTGTTGTGT
>JAWQFL010000013.1:758748-817706 GCA_033442365.1 Creolimax fragrantissima
GTGTGTGTGTGTGTGTGTGTGTGTGTGTGTGTGTGTGTGTGTGTATATATATATGTACGTATGCGTGTGTATGTGTTTATGATGTATATATGTACGTAGTATCGTGCTATCGTTATCCCCTCCCATCACTAGTCTCTCTAACTCGCACTCACTCATATATATGCCCACACACATCGTACACAAGCGCCCACACCGCCTACATTGCACACACACACAAACACACACACACAAGCACACACACACAAACACACATCGTACACGCCGCCCACATCACGCATTTGCACACAGTATACCTCGTGATATACACACAGTGTTTGAAATAACCATTACTTAAGTGTATACACATTCATGAACACTTATGCTGGAACGATACCTCGTTGTCGACAAGTAGTAAGTTCATTTAGAAGCAACCAACTTTCTTTCTTTCTTTCAGCGTTTCTTTGGTTCGCACTTGGTGCAGGAGGTGTTAACGATCAATGGCTTTATTTATAGACAAGGCAAATAGCGAACTTTTTTTAACTCAGCCCTGCCGTGGAACGTTCGTCCTATGAATCACTTGCTTAGTCGTATTTGTGAATCACAAGCTTCTGTTACGTCTTGTTGTTTGTTTACTAATGGAGCGGTTTTCTCGCTGATAATTATATTGTAACTTGATCAGTACATGAGATTGTCGAAACACTGGGTGGGCGTGCTCCTGCTTGACTGCGTACAATTAGCTACTATCCACCAGTACACATACCCTTACGTATAGACTCCGCACTTGCTCTAACATGCATAGAGAGAGAGAAACATACAGAGACAGGGACAGAGATAATCACAAACACCCAAACCCATACGCATTGCACATGTGGCAAGAATAGACCGTATAGGTGAACGTTTGATTAGTATGGCAAACTCAATTCTCAGCTATATCCGAGGTGAGACGGGTGAGAAACCACTCACTCGATATGGTTCATCTCAAGCAAACATATTTACACCTTTGTTGTCCTCCGAGTACGACCAAACTAATGGACATTCACCTTATGATGACGGCGAAGATCATTCAGGTATGACAGTGTTTTTTCTTCATACTAATACACGGTTACACTGACAAATTTATGTACTAGACTCCACGGGTGTTGTACACCCTTGAGTCCGTGCGCAAAGATGCATGATTCGAAATATTTGCACCACGTTTATTTGTTTGAAAGAGACTCGAAAGTCTGCAAGCCAAGCAAAACCCACGAAAGCTATTGCTGTGCGATTGCACGAAACTCTCAATATTCACATTTAAGTTTAAAGAAAATCTCACAGTGACAGCGACAACACGTTGACATGCGTTTGATTCCAAGTACATACACTACCCTTCTTATATGGATTCATTGTTTCGCAAAAAGTAATCCTATGTCCTGAAGTTTCAACCTGTCCTCACGTGTTTGACGGTGTGATGCTTGAGTTTATTGAAGGGCCAACATCGATAAAATAAAGTGGAGAAAGGTTAAATGAATACTCCTCACTATATAGTACTTCAAAGGTTAGCTAGTTCCGGTTTATTGCCAAGTGTTTTCAAAAACTAGCAAGAAAATAATCTTGCATTTACAAACTTAGAGAGTATAAAATCGCTCCTGTGCACATGAAGAATATGTTTTCAGGTGTTTTGGTAAGTTCACACATACAAAATGCAACGGTAAGCATGGACTTACCAATATGACATATTTGTGCAGTTCTATGATGCACAATCAAATCTGTTTCATGTTCATTTAATCACACACACACATGAATCGTATATGATTGACAATATAAATTATATATATCATTTTTGATACAGACTCTCACATCGATAATGACAACCCCAACTTATTTGAGTTGGGTGCTGACAGCTGGGGTATGCAACCCGGACCAGATTCTGTAAGTGTTTACATGTATGTGCATATAATGTAATGTTGCGTATATTTACATGGTTATGCTTGTCGTCAACGTTTTCGTACTTGTGTTCCCTCATACACTGCATTTTGAAGGTTAAAGTTATGGTCTTATGGGATGTGTCCATACTCAAATGAGAAGTGTGTTCTATAAGTTAAGTTGTGCTGTATGTGATTAATGATCTTCTTGTTTATTATTTAGTAGTACACAATTGCTATATCGTTTACTTGCTTTTATATTCTCATATTCAAGTGTTTCAAACATGTGTTATTTATCATTAATATTGCTTATGCAAATCAGCTACGTGGATTTACTCGTGACACACCAGAACAGCTGCTAAACATCGACATCGGAAACGTTCACTTACAAGTGGCTGATCTCGACGAGCTCTTCAGCAATCTTTATGATTACTTTCTGCGGAAGGGCTTTTGGCCAACGGTGCTGAGCAGATTGCTCAATCTTGTGTATGTCTGTTTGGAGTGATCTCATATACACTTAATTTCTCAAGTTGAATCGCAACTTAAGCTTATAACTTGCCACACTTTGATACGCCGACGCCGACGCACGTACGTACACAAACAGATACATACATACATCTATGTACATTGCTACCAACTTTCATCTACCGCTTGATATTACTTTCTTCACATTCGCTAGCTGCAGCAGTGAGCTGTTTGCTTGATCTCGTACATGCCACACAAGCACGCATATACACGTACACATACGCTTTCAGGACTCGTTTATATACACGCACACAGAGAGTGCACATCTACCAGACGATATCAACACATCATTTTGCACATGTACAAATTAATACAATACGCGTCGATAATGTTGTAAGTGCTGGTCCCTTTTTGCGGGTTGTATTTCTGTCGTTCAAAACAAGTTTCAACACTTACTGTCAATTCTACCAACTACGCATAGACACTATGAATCACACATACACGTGTTCTATTACAACACACACATCTGGGAACTCATAGTACACATATGCGTAGACATTACAACGCTCATATGTGCAAAACACAATATGCACTCATCTCTGGCCACCCGTTCCACCCGATATGTGCGCAGTCAGGCACACTTTGTTGTGGCTGTCACTATTATTCTGATGGTGTGTGTGGACTACGAGACTCTTTTCCGTTCATACGACTTTGAGAAATCCATTAATTTATCCGGAATATACAGGTATACATCCATTCATATTTCTACTCTTGGTATCTACTCATAAATTGTATGTTATTTTTTAATGTGTATATGTGTACCCGATGCCAATCGCTCGTTGCGAGTATTATATTGATTTCGTATACACTCATTAAGCGCACACATATATTCTTACACTGACATGGGAGCACAAACCTAGAATACATTCATATATACACTCACATATTGTGCTACCAACAGCTTACACCCGTTGTTTAGTATGGTACTGCTGCTATATCTTGCCATTTGGAGCTATCTCTTTATTCGCCTTGTAAAAGATCTGCCTTCACTTGTTGCTGTAGGTCAGTTCTACCACGAGGTGCTAGGGTTAGGGGAGGTATGTGTACGTATTGAAAGATATGTGTGGCTACTTGTATACTTCTGCTGTTTATACATGTATCTGTATTGAATTTTGTATCCTATGTAGTTTCTCTCTAACTTCTTCCCTTTCTGCTTTATAAAATAAAATTTAAATTCATGCTTCGTTTGTCGTGTATGTGATGCGTGTTTGTCGTATGCACACATACACATGCTGTTCATCAGCTACTGTGAATGTTGGCAATATGTATAGTGCGTATGTTTTACATGCACATATATATTTTTCAATTTGGACAATAATTTTTCGTTCTGACGTCTATTTATAATTGGAAAACGAAGTAATGTGCGTATGCAGATATGAATTTTGCCAACCACCAAGAAACACAAACACATACAATCATCTGTTTGCACTTGTAGGATATAATGGAAACGATAGCATGGCCTGAAATCACACACCGCCTGATAGGTGCACAACGGCAGGCTCGATTCTGCCCCGCACAGGCAGACATCACAGATTTAGACATTGCGAATCATATCATGCGTGAGGAGAATTTTTTAATCGCTCTGTTTAACAAAGTATTGTAGATTGTAGCTGTTCGATTTGTGTTACACCTGATTTGTGTATTCGATGTGTGCTCACATCTAATCTTACCGCATCAGATTTCGCAGTCGCACTATTGTAGATGCATGTGAATATATTATTGTATTCACATCCGTACCATGGATTTAGTCTTGTCGAATCATAGAATGCGAAAAGTTAGTGATATTAACAGTTTGTTGTGCGGTGTATAAGTTTGGTTTTATATCGTAATATGGCATGCAAATTACATTTTCTTAAACATTCATATGAAATCATATTGACATAGTCCATGTAGGTATGTTTCTTTTGTCGCACTTTCGTACTACTATAGAGAGTCGAAAAGTATATTCTGTTGGAAGTTTTCGTGTGCAATTATGGCTCGCTGATGCAGCTTTAAATGCTAACACCCCTGTCATTTGGTGCCATATCTCCCAATCTCTTTCTTTCCTGGTATGATGTTCAATGTAAAGGATGTCATCCCTCTACATTTGAACTTACCGTTCATTGGAAAGATTCCTTATTTCCCCAAAAGTCTGGAATGGTCTATTCGAAAATGCTTGATGGGTTATGTATTCGACCGAAAACACCGCGTTCATCCACACTTTAGACTAAAAGGCAAGGCACATGAATTGTCACATGGGTAAGAGATCTAAAACCAATCGAATCGCGCTTATGTGATGTACCGTTTCATACAAGTGCTTGTGTAATGCACATCAGTTCTTAATTCTGTACGATATATATTCCAAGGCTTCTTATCAGTGGGATTGTTCCCTGTTAGTTTTATACGGCCTAAACAATTTTCGTTTACTAGGTTGACACGAAGATTCCGACTTATGGCTGTGCTCAATTTAATCTTGGCTCCTTTTGTCATCCCCATCGTATCTATGTACTTCTTCTTCCGATATGCGGAGGTAATATGCAAATACATACATGTGTGTTTCTTGCATGCACATCATAGCAAGTTCACAGTTTGTAGCGCACATGATTGCAGAGGTATAAACATTCGTTTTTAGTATTTTGCATACTATGTGAATGTATTTTTGTGAGGATTTCGTTCAACAGTCGAAAATCCGGCGTACATTTGCATAATATATTTGTTGTATATCATAATCACGTATATGAATGTTCATCTTGTGGCCATGTCTCTCCAACAGGAATTCCGTCGTAACCCTGGGTCAATGTCACTACGCCACTGGTCACCATATATGAGATGGAAGTGTAGAGAATTCAACGAGCTCTCACATGTATATGCACGCCGTTTGAATATGGCGTGTGAGCCAGCTGAGGCCTATGTCAATGCGTTTACCTCTGCTACTGTATGTGGGTGCATGTTTATGTATTGGACGTGCTGCGTGTTATGGCCTGCGCCTCTACAATTGTGTGCATGTGTTTCAATAAATAATAAGCATGTGTTATAAGGAGATATTGCTCTTCAATATACACGTCGTGTCTCAAGTACGTTATATGAGAATTTTGTAGATAAGTTTAAATCTGCCACTACAAATGAATGTGATACGAGTATATAATTATACATATATATGTGGATAGAATACACTCGTATAAAAGCATTCAGAATATGGTACATACAAAAATATACTCACACCCGCGCAGACATCGGTCCTTGCCCGCTTTGTTGCCTTCATTTCAGGAGCATGTGTAGCAATTCTAATGGTGCTTACCGTAATTGACGAAGATTTTCTCAACGTGCACCTAACACCCGACAGAAGTGTACTTTGGTATGTACGTTGAACACATGCACATGCACACGGAACGCATAATTATGCACTTTTAGATAAGACATATATATGAGGTAAATTTTACAATAATTTTACAACAGTTCTTAATTGGAGGTCATGTCGATAGTAGTCTTCGTACCTGTGCGTTTGCGCAATTGCATATGCATACACCTGCAACCGCGTACTCGTCGAACAACCACACACACCATGCAGACACATGAACACATATATGCATGTCAGGTACATCGGTGTGTTTGGCGCTGTGCTTGCCGTCAGCCGAGGGTTTGTACCAGAGAGTGATACTGACATAGATCCACAACCACAGATGCTTAGAGTAGTAAATTTCACCCATTACCTACCCCAAGAGTGGAAAGATGCCGGATTCGAAAGTGTTTTGGTACATATATTATATATGTATATTAGTGATGGATTTCCATAAGTGCATATATAACGGTATAATATTATTTTGTATGTCAAGACTGGATAATGGAAATTTGTGTAGAATGCACGTACGTGTTAGGGGTCCAAGTGTGAAGAAAAATATATTATGAAAATATAGTAAGACTCACATCAGACAATTATGCATCATGAGAAAATTTCCTATCCAAAGTCTTTGTATAACGTATGGCTGACGACTAGCACTGTTCTCTCTAGCATGCGTGTACCATCAAACGTACCCTGAAATTATTTAACTTCCATTTTTGTGATGGTGCAAGTATCATGAACCCGTATGTAGGGGTATGTAAGTACTAACTCATCGTCATGTTGTTATATGTACTACCTAACTAGGTGCGCAAAGAGTTCTCACGTCTGTATGAGTTCAAGGCATTATTCCTGATCCAGGAGACTCTTAGTGTGGCGATAACTCCTTTTATATTGTGGTAAGTGTATAATCAAGTACGGTGTATATTTCTACTTACATACTTTATAAATATTGCAACATCGTTTTCGAAGGCAGACTAATAATACGGCAAGTCGGGTATGCACATCTGACACGATCCTTCTTTGAATGACTACGTCTATTCGTAAGGGGGCTGGTAAATCATAGATATAAATTAGTGCTGACAGTTTACCGCAACATTATCCCAATTTAAGTAATTTTATGATCTACATAATTGTATTGATAGATGCATATATGCGTATGTTCGCCAATATTCATGCACGACACGCGAAATACTCATACCTTACGAACCCAATACCACACTCAGGTACACAATACCTTCATACAGCCGAGCGATCGTAGATCTGTTCCGAGAGACGGTTGTACACAAAGCAAGTGTTGGTGACGTGTGTAGTTTTGCCATGTTTGACTTCAAATATCACCGCGACATTCTACAGCCTTATATGGGTGAAAAATTACCTGTAAATGTGAGAGGAAACCTAAAGTCGCCAAACAACATGTTAAATAGCAGTATAGACACCAACAATGGCGGTATATCTGCACACGTGGACGTGAATGTTGGTGCACGTGAGGGTGTGGGGGGACGTGAGAGTGGACGCGGGCGTGAAGATGGGGTTCAAAGTGGAGATGTGCGAGTGAATGTGGATACCGGGGAGAGCGTACAGGATAACGCGCAGCTTGGTACCGATGACGGAAAAATGGAAAAATCATTCATTAATTTTGTTGCAAATAACCCGGGTTTTATTCCAGAGCCAGAGGGCAAACACTTCTTATCCACCTTGAATCAATTGCAGTGTAACCCACAGCATAACCATTTGGGCTTTCTTCACCCACATGCGCATCCACGTATACACTCACGTTCTCAATCACCATACCCACAATCATACATGCATGCTACGAGAAACACGGGCTTAGATAGGTCTGGATTGTCAGAGTACGATAATAACGAAGATGTTGGGTATGGATTAAGGAACAGTGGCCAACGATATGATACTTACGCAAAACGCAACGACAATGTTGCAGACCAGCACATGTTCTCGGGACATGCTGGACCTACTGTTGGCGCTGGTGTTGATGGAGATCAGGCTAGAATGGCTATGCATAGAGGAGCAAACGAGAGTATACGATCATATTATGGTGAATCACCTAGCTGGGCCGCACACTTAAACATGGGTTTTCAAACTGCTGGAAGTGTATCTCCATCGGCGTCTTTGTCAGCGAGTGAGTTTGGATTTGGATTGGACAGAAGTATGAAACGTTTTGGACGGAAGGAGGCTATACAAGAGGCGGATGATTTTACTAGTACTGGCGTTATGCTGATCGAAGATGTATGTGCATTTTCTACTACATTTATATGTTTTATGTCAGTATTGCCGTATACTACAGAGTGAAGAACAGCTGAATCTTTGTCACAATACACAAAACTATTTACAAAACATATGCCACGACGACGCGGGTGTACCTGTGTGGTTTTATGCTGTATGTTTGCGTATACTTACAAGAATATGAATGCATAAAGTACGTGAATACCATATGAATGTATGTTCGTATGCTTGCATCAGAAATGATCGTTATATTCCGCATGTCTTTTTTATGTTATCGAACTGTATGCAGCTTCTCTCAGCTTCAATCACACAAGACTATCGCCCAAATGGCCACACCCCAACTCCATCAGTCAGCCCCCCATTTGTATCTCATCGTGCAACACATGAGAGGATTCCTATGCCCACAGAAAGCATGTACGCACAGAACAATTCCAATTTATACAAAGGTATGCTATGTGTGAGCAATTTATATATGTGAACGTCCACGTATCCTCGACTACGTTCATGAAATACCACACGAACGTGTACATAGGTGTATAAATGTAAGTCTCCTTGAACACATTGTCGGTGGATAACACGGAATCTTAGTTATAATTAATAGTTTAGTGAATTTATTTGGTATTCACTATATTTTGTTGCCCAAGGGGGTATATAACAATGTTTATGGGAGAGGTGCGCACACGTGGACATTTTAAGTTTTTGAATGTCGTTACTTCAATAACATGGAAATATGCACAGGAGCTCTTAACCCAAGCATGGGATGGGAACGCACACATCATGATAATACTATCGTTTCAACTGGGGGGTATTCTGTGTGGCATGCGATGGAGACAGATCATCCTACTGAAGCTATTCTTAATAGAAATAAATACACAGAAACAGGTCCTTCAACAACAGTAGCATCACACGAATCTGCACCACAACATTCTTATCCTCATTCGCTTCCGTCGTCAACTGGTATATCCTCGCATGTACCACAGAATGATATGAATAAGAAACCCCTTGGGATGAATGAACATGGCTCCACTGTTGGTTTGAATGAAGGCTCATTGAAACCCGCGGCGGTTAACCTCTCATTTGGTGCAAATAGTACGAGTTCTGACGACGATGATAGCGATACCCCACCCACCCTCGTGCAGAAAGGTCGTACATCTGCACCACCGAAACGCAGTGAGAACATCAATGAGACTGAAAATGAGGACAATTACGGTACTGCACATTCCCATAGTGCACGTACTGAAAGCGGCGATCACTATGACGTACTACCCAGCCTCTCACAGATGACTCCCGCACGCCGGTCATGTACGCCTAATGAACATATTCCTACAACCGACAGTGAGTGTAGGGAGCAAATTAATGCAAACGAAAGTGTACCTTGTCCAAGTAACGAATGTTTCGACTCGAGCATCAAGGATTATACCGTCCGTCAGCGTAGAGCTGGCTCCCAACATGAAATCTATGAGTCTGGAAACGAGCTTAGCAGTGGCAGCGAAGCTCCACGCACTGCTATACTCGGTACTGGTCATGGTACACCTCCCAACATTTCACAGGAGAACTGCACTCCTTCATCATATGATGACTGTGCATCTAGCCATGGACCTGACAGTCCACTTATTTCTAGTACTGAACTTACACGCACTGCCAGACGTGTTGCTGTAGGTTGCAACATCCCAAAGGATGCACCTGCCAACCTCTCAGAGAATATGAGTACACCCTCAACGCGTGAATCCCGTCACTCTGTGCGTAGCAGTGAACTTGACATTCGCGGATATCCGTACCTTAAATCCTCAACAGCCGACTACCACCAAAGCCAAGCTCAACACCAGTACTCCCAGCACACACATTACACGCAGGAACATACTATCAATGCACCGGAGAACGGGGATGTTGACGTGGACGATGATGTTTTACGAACACAAAGGGAAACCCACGGATTTACATCTGCAAGCGCGTGCATAGCAGACACCACGCATGTATCCAATCCTATTGGAAGTACAAATTTTCCTCAACGAGTTGAGCACACATATCAAAATGCACAAACCAAGAATACGTCATCTGCATTACGGAATCATGCATCTGCGACTGAGGCGGTTGGAACAGTGGTTGATGTCGATGAATTGGATTTAGAGGATGGGGATATTCAACCCAACCTCACAGAGATGGATAATACCTTTCACAACAGCAAAGGCAGTGTGCGACACACATCACCACCGCTTTCCGCTCATGATCACATCCCAACAACTTCCCAGTTGTCTACATGTACACCATCGGCTATGTCCCCAAACCCCCCTCTCAAACATACGTCAAACGTTTCAGACCGAAAATTCCAAAGCTCTGATGCTGTGGCTGATCGAGACACCTCCCCGATCAACAGAGTTGTAAAGAGTCCAGATGTCGAGAGAAGTAAGGATAATACAGGGAGTAGATCATCTCCAAATCTTATGGGCATTCATCGTGGTCATCCATAAGGGTGCAGGCATATTCGTGTATTTGTACATGTACACACAATTAAGATCCATAAATGTACGAGTTATGATCATGGGAGTGGACAAACCAAATTTTCATGTTTCTTTATCGTTTGATTAGATATCTGTACAATCCTTCTATGCTCCACGCGCACATGTGCGACCCTCATCTTGTACGAGAAGTGCTTGGTGCCTGCAGTATACACTAGTGGATACTACTGAATCATCCTACTCATCAGGACTTTGTACGGTTATGTAGGTCGTCTCCTTCCAGTTTGAGTACCCAAAGTAATATCCCTTAATATGGAAGATACTACCACACTATGTACACGGCTATAGTGCAGGTTGTGTTATTAGAAGGTAGATCCGCTTAAACTTTAACTTTATGAATAGTGTAATATATACGATACTCACCAAATTTATATGCTGTGGATATACACACCTTCTGATGTACTCTATTCACTCGCATCTTAAAAGGATTGTCATCTTTGAGAAATTCTGATTTTGCTCAGTATGGGATATAATAGATCCGTGAAGTATTCATTCGTATTTGCTGTGAAGTCTACTCGGTGATGCATTTAATGAATAGTCGAAGAAGGACTCAAATTCCTAAGATACACCTTTTGCACGCTACTGTGTATTTATTCACAATCGCGATTCTTTTGTACAATGTGTGCTGACAATTTCAGTTATATGAAACTTCCGTCTGTGAATATATGTCATTCAAACCCACGATTTCTACAAGCCACGCTAATCTTGCGAGATGGACAAATTGGAACAGTAACATACCTGTCAGTACTGAACTGTCCTGTTTTGAATCATGACAAGTTCAATATTCATTAGGTCCGAATATATTCTCAAGTTGAGCCCTTGGTTTATTCATCTCAGTTTGAGGGCTCAACGTGAACACAAAGCTCTTCTGTACTGGTTCTAACAATTATTTAACAACTCGCATTAGTATTGAAAGTAGTGGGTATACGAGAGGAGTACTACAAACTGGTGCTCATTCAGATCTTCTGAACAAAGAACTAAACCCAAAAGTTCATGCTGTAAATAGATTGTAAAATAAATATGGATCGTTTTTGTTAAAACCAGTAGTAACTTGCGTTTGTTTCCAAGATAGCACTACTGTAGGTTTAAGATATTATGAGTGCTGGTTCTACTACACAGGAATCCAAGTGCATGATTTTTGCAGGTAAATGATAGAACGGAAGGTTGCAGCGCTGGTATGGAAGGAAGAATCTTTAGCATAGAAGAAAATATCGTTGACACTCACTTCTAGCTATGGAATTTGCCAACGGCAGGTTGAATTCCAACTTCGGAGTTGAGTGTTCTGTTGATGAGGTACTCTCCTTAATCAAACATCCAATGCATGCCTTCCTGAAGTCTAAGTATGTTTTACGCTACACTATCTTATGTACTAGACGTCATAAATCTACACGGATGCAGAGAGAAAATTGCAACGTCAATGGAGGAGACGTTTACTTCACTGTGCTACCGTGGCATTGCCTACTTTAAGCTCGCCTATCCAAGCTCCCGCCCAAGTGTGTTGCACCAACGGATTTGTGTGTGTGGAATTGTCTCAAAGGAATGTAGCTCGAGATGCTTTAATTTTCTTGCCATTTTTAACTCGAACAGCCTCTCACGCATTAATGCTCTGAACCAAGCGAGATGTGGAAACATACAGTATTTGCACTTTGTCCATGACAATGATTTTGCACCTTTTATACATAATACTCATAACAAGCGCCTCGAGTCATAGTTCTTGGTGATCGAGGTTTAGTCACTACCACTGCATCGGTTGACTAATTATATAGTATTACGTATATCGGGTTACAACGACGACACAAATTTACGTGCATTATGTGGACATATTACTTTCATCATTTTCCTTGTCCACCATGTTGCCTCTAGTGAAATATGTCAAATAGAAAAGCAGCATATATATATTTAATCATTGTCATCGTCCATCATGCTATTTTGTCCAAGCATGTATACATCAAGACTGTATGCCTGTCTGTACATTATCATACAGCATTTGCTACACTTGACAGTGTGAACATTTCACAAAAAATTTGTCCGGGCTATCTCTTCTATGATTATTAGTAGACGCATACGTGCACGTAAGCTACATAAATAAGAAGACATAGAATGTCGAGTATTGTAGAATCACACGACCACTGGATGTGAAGATTTTTACTATATCTAGAACAAAGCCTTCTCGAGGTATTGTAAGCATTCTACTCTTCGTGCCTCCGTCACGCAGACATCAACACGAAGTGAAAGTCGGCATGGGTACGGCTATCTTCTGATTGTTTACAGGCAAAGATGAAAATCTATTGATGATATTCTCATGACGGCGTTGAGCGCACGTAGGAGATTGTAAATATCACATACCTTGCATAGTTGAGCACAGACGAAACATTCGAAAGTCAGCCTTACTTGTTTATGTCGTATCGTGTTCTTAAAGTATGACACTATGTATTTGATGTAGAGCCACTGCTAGTCCATGCCTGTGCAATACATTGCCTATTGCAAGTTGTTGTTACAGCAATTGCTTGAACTGCAGATGGAACTAGAGGGGTATAAATACAACATGAACACAAACCATGTGTTGCTTGGTAAAACCTGGTTTTTATATATGCATCTGTCGTTGTTGGTTGTCAACTAGTGTTGCCAGAAAAGCGAGCGCTATATAATATATACACGTGGAAACATCTACTAGACAGCCGTCCCTGTAGTGTAAACGTTTCTAGACCGTATACATACACGTGGAAATATCTCTTAGACAGTTTTCCCTATAGTGCGAACGTTCTTCTTCGATAAGCCAACCAACTGATATAGACATCCTACGTTAGAATCTAGCTGTGATATATAGATCGGTGTGTATTAGGCCGCTATGAAGCGACCAGGAAGTATCAGTCCGTCTCGATTGGAGGCCAAGAAGGCCCCAAAGTTGACCAATGAAGGTACTGTTGTAGTTTCACAAATGAATATCCATACGAAAAGACAGGGATACATATACACAAGTGCATGATAATTATTTATTCAGACACAAACAGATATATCAATGCGCACTTCCTCAGCCACTCATTCAGTCGTAAATGTATTTACACCCTGTGTCTACGTGAATATCTCCTGGTTCTTACATGTACATAGAGGACAAGAATAGATCCTAGGTAAACAACCAATTCCTGAGAGAGGAATCACACTTCGAGATCGTGAAAGTAGTAACAAGCAGGAGAATTGAACAACTATCACTTCATTATGTTATGTACATTGCAGCTACAGTCGCATGTGATAGAGACGCAACCGTCTCCAAGCTTATCAGTTGGTTAGAAGAGAATAAAAGTAATTTGAAAAACGTGAGAGTTTCCAAATCAGACTCGGGAGAGCTCGGCGTGTTCGCAGTAAATGACATAGCATCTAATAAGCCAATCTTCACTGTTGGCCAGGCCTGTGTTATGTCAGCAGATAAGGTATAGTTTGCATTGTATGTTTAGGTGTTAAAGTAAAGAGGATGTGAAAATTTGTACCAAGTTGTCAGCGTATGCGACCTACAGTGTCATTCACGAAGAGGTTACGGTACTGTCGTGGTCACAGAAGCTAGTGTATATGTGGACGTGATACACGTCGCCCCTCCTCAACATACTACTTGTATCAATCAACACACACTATGTATGTGAACGTCTTTCTAGTACACGAGGAAGAAGCTATTGATTTGAGTGATGAGCAGAATCGTTTGCACTATCTTGAAACAGGAGCACTACAAGTCTTCTTGAACGTCTGAGAGCACTTTTCACAACCGCAGACGCAAACAACTATGGCAGACACAATCATTTATTTCACGGACAATTCCACTCTTACGCCTTTACTGACGGAGTCTTTACCTCATCTTTTCATCATTCGAACACCCCTCTCATATTGGGTATTCTCTCGTACGCATATGTACAAATAGGGTTACACTGCAACTATATACCGCAAGATAGCACCGTTTCAAACGGTACCCGGTCAATACTCCCCCACGTACCCACACGATACAAACACCGGTAAAAACTAGAAATGAACTGTCGACGTTAAACATGTGTACAAAATGATAGGATCTGCGCAAGCCTACATTGACTAGTTTTCAGAAATTACACAAACCCTCATCGACCGAAACCCCTCACAAATTCACGCATGCACTTAAAATGTGCCATTGCGCATACATGAACAGATCAAGAAACTTTCGTATGGAAAATTTATGCTCGCTGCCGCGGCACACAGCGCGCTGCCGCCGCCCACAGATGAGACATTACTTATTCTTAGTATTGCTGCTGGAAAGTCGGATGAAAGTTTCTTTTTTCACCCCTATATTAACTCTCTGCCTGAAACGGCACCGGATCCAGCAAATTGGACAGAACAAGAGAGAGCACTGTTGAGTGGCAGCACCATACATATCTCTTTAAATGACATATTTGATGAGATGGCCGATGAGTTTGTCGAGGCCATTATTGCATACGCCAAGGTATGGCGTGTCTAAATTTGTGTACAGTTTTAGATTAATGTGGATACTGGTTACATTATTTGATTTGGTGAGGTGTTTTAAGAGAGGCTGCACATGCTTTACCTCACTCTACCTATTGGAGAGCTAAGAATTGAATAAATTTCATCAAGATGGTGTATTCGAAGGTACTGTTTTATGTGTGTTTATGTGTGCATGATATGGCTATGAGCAGTTTCAACGAAAAAGTCACGGCTACATACAGGTGTACGCCGCTACAGGAATACAAACGTATATGTGTATACTTTGGTCTTAACATATTGTTCGGGCCGGGATTTTTGGCATGCATTACTTGTGGTGCAAATAAGTCTTATGGGGAGACCAACTTATTTACTGTGAGTGCTATTTTCTTCAAACTATTTCACAAGAGATTTGTCATTGTTATTATGCAGTGGTGATTTTAGCAACACCGCAGTGGTAATGTATGATAAGCAAACAGAGTTTCCGTTTTCGAGTGTTTAAAGGATTAAGTTGTATACTTCCACGCCAATACAACCACACTTCACTGATTAGGAGAACTTGGATGATGAGTTTCAAGGACTTGACACGATATTTACAGAACAGGCACTGAGCATGAAGCAAAGATTATGGGCACGTGGAATGTACGTGTCTCGACGATTTCCTTTGTTTTTGTCGGATGACAAAGTAGAAGAGAGGGAAAGTGGTATGTATGGAGATCTGTACTGTATGTGCTCTTGCGTATAGTATGTGTGTAGTTCCTCCGCAATGCACACACCCGCAGAACAGAAGGATGGAGAAAGGCAAAGTACGTTGTTGATTGTGTGTGTGATGCATGTACGTATTTTAAAGTGTATGGCTATGTGTACATTAGTCTTTGTTCTTTATACAAGCGTGTGGTGGCTGAGAACGTTGATCTGCGTAATTGTTAAATCGCGTCTTCTTTGTTTATCTTATTTTACTTCGAAAATGAAGATGTAACAACGGGGTCCCTTGGACTGATGGTTCCTTTCTTGGATCTTCTCAACCACAAATATGGGGAGACAATAAAATGGGAGCGACTCGAAGACAAGGCCGAGTGTGTGGCATTTATCAACACAAAAAATGCTGATTCAGATAGTGAAGGTATGTACGTATATAAAACTGCTCCTGTATGTACCAATAGACATAGATTATGCACTTTTATGGATATGATTAAATTGGCCTGCCATGAAACGTCCCTTAATTGTATTGGTTCATCAACACGAAAAGTCGACAATGAGACATGCGCATGTGTACATTTGGTGTTACAATACCACAAGATTCTAATGCAATTAGTAGGTCAGTGTATAGAATACATAAATATAAACATATATCCTGTTAGTTTTAGGATGGATAAGTATTATTGGTATTAACCTACAACCGAGCGTATGACCTGTGTTGTACAATGCAAGCATACGCGTGTATATTTATGTATGTAAACGTGTAACTATTGATGATACTTGAAGCTGCGCACTGTCTTAAGGCTGGTGACGAGGTGTTCAACAACTATGGGTATAAGAGTGTGGAGGAACTTTTCCTGAGTCATGGATTCTGTGGGACAGATATGGGTCACAAGGTACTTGAACACTTTGAGCATATGTGTCTTCAATATTCGTATATGTATTGATGACTTGTCAATAAACTGTATTTATATCGTCGGAGCGCTCTGTCTGTGTGTATGCAATGGTGATGGTGTCTCTTTTGTGCTGATTAGCTTTCAAAGTGTCAACTATGGGTATAGGCACTTGCGCAACGTCACTCAGTAAAATTTTGTGCTTAGAATGTGCTCGTTTCGTTGCACTAATGCTTGCAGGCAGGTTTGTATTTTATTTGTTTACAATAATATCCATTTTTCCCAGTGAATATCTCGAATATTCCTACTTCACCAATACTTTGTGCGTGCATGTGTGCATGTGCATGTATCCCGTGATGTCTACATGATGTAGATTGTACCCACAATTTACGTGGTTATTAACATGGAAACAGGATGTCGTTGCCTTGCGAATGGGATCTCTGTCCGTCAATCCCGAGGTGGATAGCGCCAAGATAGGACTTCTGCAGGACATGGAAGTGCCTGTGGTGGTTAGGTCCAATGGTAGTATAAGTGCGGGACCATTGTACATTGAAAGCGAAGAGGTATTTACTCATGCGTGTGCTACATGTTGAGATTATGTTCACACTGACACATGAACGGATACGTACATTCACGCCAGTTGAGTATATTTTGAGCGTCTTGACACGCACTTTTGGTCGCCCGCATAAGTGTCCAGACCGGTACTCTTCATGTCGCCAAGAACAGTTTTAATTGATTAGTAGTGTACTCACCTCGCACTCTTCCGCTGTCACGCTCTCACAAAGCACCCTCTCATTGGCCAAGAACTGCTTGTAGCCATGGCAATATGTGGAATGACAGCCCTTCCCTCAGATGATGAACCTTTGGGTGTCGGTCTCGATGAATTAGATGCTCTGAAAGAACAACTTACACGCAAACTCGCTGCGCTGGGAGATACCAAATGGACATATGCGCCTGGTGTGTACATATATGTGTGTCGTTACGTGTGTGCGTTGCTGCAGTGTTTTATGTATCTCCTTTTTGATAAGTGTGGGTTTCAATATATATTAGGGTATCACATTGTACTTTGTATGTATTCATACGGTTGTGATGCGTATGAGATGAATACCACTTCACCAAAAGCACAATGTAAGAACAATACTATCTAGTACACCGTGAGTAGATAGATTGGAAAGATTGGCGTATTTCCTAATTTTGTATCCTATTTTTCTCCGTATTTGGCGAGAGAGAAAAAGAACATTGATCTGTGCAATCAGATGGCTGGACTATCACATATGCAAACGAATTAACTTTCTCAAGTACCGCTGAACTTCATACATTTGTCCCATGGCCGTCACATCTACAGGACGTACTGGGCGAAGGGCCGAGGCTGCAAAGTATATTAGCGGTCAAGTGCGATTGATCTGTTTAGCCATAGCAGAGCTCGACGCGATTTTAAATGAAGATGAGGAGGACGATGACAACAACAGCCATGCTGATACATAAATTCGAATTCCATTTACGCATGACCATATTAATATGTATGTTATGTCATGTACATATTTAAGGTGGTATAATTAGGAAACAAACAGTAAACAATAGTACATTTCGAATGGAGACTAGGGGGGGAGAATGTCATGGATATGCGCGCAATTATAGTTCACGTTGAGTTGTGAACGCAACCCATGTTTAGCACTTGCGAGCAAATGAGGGTTGAATATGAATGTTGTGTTCCCTCCGGTACTATCTCAAACAAGCAGGAATAGTAGAACATATAGCAAATGCTAATGGTATGGCAAGGACGTTGATTGACATTTATCGTAATCAATGATGGTCCCCTCTATAAACTCATGTAGCGCAGTTCCTCGAACGAAGATCACTCCCATTTTGCGAGTGTGCATATTGCCAAAAGAAGAAAAGGAAAAAGAGCTTTGTGCGTACCGTGCAATGTTGACAATAGCTTTTCATGTTTCTTCCGACATATTGAGGTTGGTAATATTATAGAATATCTGATAAATTTTGTTGGGGGAGGGGGGAGACAGTAGCCGTTACTCCAGCGCTGTCTGCTGTCGGTACAAAGATAGTCAAGTTTTTCTTGTCGTGTATCTAAATCAAATGAAGTGGATAATGCATTTTGCCAAGTGCTAAAAGTAGTCCTAATTCAAACAATGTTTAGTTTTAGTCAATAGTTATTGGGCTATTATTTTTGAGCAGACGCAGGAGATCGTAAAACATGTCTACTGTGATACTGGGTGATATCCGTGACCTGTGAGATTGTCTGTCATCCTTTCAACCCACTTAACAGCATGCACTATCATCACGGCACCTGTCCACTGCACTATCATCACGGCACCTGTCAACAGCATCCCCTATACGAGCCAGAAACGCAACTGCAACAGCATTAACCCACAGCACTGGCAACAGCACTTGTAACGGAGCCACTGCGGTTGGAGTGATATGATTGAAAGAATTGGAACAGTTTTGATTTGGTTTTTTGTTTTTGATGACACTGCCGACGGGCGTGGCGTGGCGTGCGAGCAACCGCGGCAGCCTACGGCAGTGGTCGCAATGCCATTCGTATACACACAGCAACGCGTGAAAACACCAAATGAAAAACCGATCGCTTAGAACGCCCACTTCTCCAACAAACAACACCACGCTTCTGCTTCATTTCTCTTGTTTTTGCATGTCAAATGCAACACTGTATCCGCATATACACACGCAACATTAACCGTGAAGATGCAGGTTGTAAATAGTCTGAGCAAGACGGGCAGTAAAACAGCTTTCTCGTTCGGACGCCTTACTAAGATTGCTAAGAGTGCAATTCGTGATAATAGAAGTGAGAGTACGAGTACGAGACAATATTCAATAAACGTGTTCGCCGATGGACAACTCGGGAAGCATACAGTCGGTATGAACAAGTGCTTATGTCGGGCTTTTAACACTACCGCTAGGGCCGACACTTGCACGAGTAGAGTGATTGGGAGAGGTCGCACCGGTATCGCGAAGAGAGACTCTCATAGTTCTGGCATGACATCATATTCATGTGGAGAGGGTATTTGTGCACGTGCCCACCGGGCTTATTGTACTACCCTTCATCCTACGAGAAGCCACCGTCGATCTTTGTTTGCTTCTAAATATTTCGACTTGTCACAAGACGTAACTGTACGTGGAATTTGTAGCAATCGCATTCTGGTTCGAGGAGCAGAAAGAAGTACCAGTGCTTGTGAGAGTGGTATAGGAGTGTTACAGTTGTATAAGAAAGGGATAGCCTCCTCTGCAAACAATTATCGACAGTTTTTCGATAAGGGCAGAAATGATGCAAATATTGATACGGCCACGGGGACCCCTAAATTTTATCATCCGATTGCTTGGTCCAGGTATATGCTTCAAGAGGGACCCAAAACGTTAAAGGTATACGTGAATATCTGTTTTTGATGTCTTCTTATGCACTGTCCATGATGGCACTTTTACGTACGTAGATCTATTGACAAGTACTCGCATATATGTGGAAGCAATAGTTGTCCCTTTATGCGATCTACAAGTGTACGCTAGTAACTGTCCTCAATATAATTTAAAACTTTTTATCTCTTTCCAAATCCTCTTCACAGAGATATGGTGTTGTTGCTGCAACCACATACTGTGTGGTGTACGTCGGGGTCTTTAGTGCATTCTATATATGTACAATAAAGGGAATAGATGTAGCCAAGATATTCAACGTTGTTGGTTTGGGTCGATTTGGTGACCAATTCGAGGACGGCGCAAGTGCATTTCTGGTAAGTTTCGAGTAAGTCCTATGCAAATGCATAAATTGTAATGTTATTTGTATGCGTCTGCATGATGCACTGGTTGGAAGATATGCGCATTCCTTTTAAGCTACAATTAAACGCTTTTTCATTACATCAGAACAAGTAAACAAGTATTGTGTTACGTCCACTCTTATATGCTAGTTTATTTGCAGTTTATTCGTCTTGTGATGAAACACACATATGTCGTACAATTACGCACAAGCATAGGTGCCTTCAAACCCATTTATTTCATGAGCATCTAAGAGCACAGTCTATTGAGTAGAAACTCCTCCCCGCATATAGACACTGCATTGAATCACCAAAACCCTCGCATGTGAAGTGTCACACCTGTGACCCGATGTACGTCTGTTATTTATAAGTTTGCTGTCATTTCCGCATGGTTATGTATATAGTGTACCCATCATGCTTCGTCGTTCTTATAGGGTAGGTTGATTCTATCAGACATACATGTAGACAGAAGAGTATATAGAAACGTGTAAGCGTAAAAGTAGTTGTATAGCTACTCTACGTAAGCTGAATATTGGCTCGTCAACGTGTCTCTACAGTTTCGTGTGCCTAATTAAGCTTACCAGAATTAATATTATGGGAACAATACATTGCCTGAAATTCCGACCGGTCGATGAGACATGTTGTTATCTCTAGTTTCTTCTCATTGCGGTTAGCATTGTGTTGACTTTCGTAATTACAATCAATATCGCAATCGCACATGCAACAATCCACGTTCACACAACCACTACACAACCACTGACATAAATTTTTGTATGTTAAAATTTCTCTCACGTTTAGCTCGCATATGCAGCTACAACGCTAACTGGACCCGTACGGATGGCGTTTTGTGTGGCCGTCACACCACCCATACACAGAGCGACATGGCCCTATCTCAAACCGTACGTTCACTCATTGAGCCGATTCTGGTTCGGGCCTGCGGTGATGCCCTCACACTTTCGTCCAAAAGCATGGGGTGTCAATATTAATCAACGTGAAGGGAATATAATGTATACTGGGCTCAGAAGTAAAAACGGGAGCGCGAGTATTAAACAGAATGAGGATGTAGGTATAAGGGAGATGGCAGATGGAGAATCAAAACAGTGCAAGAGAAGTTCCGTGAGAATCCAGAATATGAAGTTTGGAATGAGAGATAGATTACGAACACACAAATGAGTGACAGAATGTTATATTCTGTGTATGTCTGTGATGGTTTCAGTTTAGCCCACAATCATGAAAGGTGTACAAGAATTGGAATAGGATTGATACCAGGCGTCGAGAATACGATGGGGGTGGAGGTGTGCAACGGGAAAACTAAAGATGTATTGTGGATATATACCATGCTTTGATAGTCTTACCATGGCGCGTGTTTTCAATCCATCTCACTATATAGCAATAGTCTCCGCACTCATGCACCATGCATGCACTCACTCCCAACACTGGTACACTCTTTTGTAGCGTGAATCTCGATATTATTGATTTTGTTCTCGCATACAAACATAGTCCCTTCAATACCGAGCCGAAGTGGATATCATTCGTTTCATTCAAAATACGTACTCTTACAAGGAGCATGTACGTATAAGAGTAGTGTATGAAAAGGGAGCATTTACTATTCATAAGCATATACACAAAAGAGCATACTTGTTCACGACTAAATATGCATACACGTATCCTTCATTCACGAGAAGTTTATTGTATATAGACTTGACTGATATATACTTCTTATTTCATTGCCACATGACAACAATGTAAGCACTTTAGGTGCAATTTTCGGTTGAGAACACAAGCACGATGTGTCGGGAGAAACGACTGCTATGTACTGGTTTCAAAGAATGTAAACTGATCGCAGTTTTAACTCCCTAAGCAAACAAACAAACGTAACCGTGATATCAGAATCTGCAAATGAGAGTGTACATCATGAGTGATAGTTGACATTGCAATAAAATTTTACGGCGTTGACAAGGCCAGCGTAGTTGCTCTTTTTGTTACAAAGTTCATACATATAATCAGGAGACGCGAACTTGCTACCGCGTATACTCTTGCTACAGCTGAGGGATATTTGGTAGTCGTGATGAAGTGTAGGATACAGTGATTTCAACTTTGACTGCGATTGTGATGAGAGCATATATTGTTTGCAACTCGATTAATGAACTTTATTGAAAAAAAGGAGAAAGTGTGCAAATTTCGATTCGTGACTGTGTTCGTAGAATACTGTTTGAGTGTATCTCATGTAAACATATACCGTGTGTACATATATATGACAGGTACAGTGTCAGAAACCATGTAGTTCTGAATATAAAAAATATTGGAGTGAATTTTCCCTTTACATAGCAATATTAACACTTGTTCAACTAATCAACCCACGTTAACCCCACATAATTTAGTGGCATGTGTACAAAGAACAATGACTGAAGAAAAAACTGCATACTGTGTGTGTAATATAAACACCGAATGTCGTTAGCAGACAGTTGGAAGAAAGAACAGCAATTGTCAAACCAATAGTATTATAGATAGCCCTTACGTCGAGGATAAGAGTGATATATTGCAATAATCGATAATATACGTACTAATGTAAAAGTGGCCCAGGTAGCAGTCAATAGTATACGTATGTCTTGTAAATTTTTGCATGCCATACCGCTATCGTGCATGTTATACTTCATGAGATTTGAATGTATATGAGGGCTGTATATATAGCTGACTTTTATTAATGCTCCATATACACTCGGACTTCCAAGTATAGCGAGCAAATAACCAATTGACACCCATTTGGGAAACACAAAGACTTCGGAATTTTTATTTGCGCAATAGAAATACTTTTCTATTTGACGTTTAACATACACGCTAATGATATTAAGTTATCTCGGTTGCTTTTGTCTTCATACACTCAATACATCAACTGTCCGATTCACATCTTGACCATTCTGATGATAAACCTCCCTGAAAGTCCCAACAAGCAAAGATTATTATGCTAGTACACATGAGTGATAAATGTAACAGGACTACAGCTATATATGCACAGTTCTGCAAAACGTATGATACAAGTGCGAGTAAATAATAGCACGGTCAGAGTGTGACAAGTACTCAGTAGTTAGTTGTATTATGAATAATAAATCGTTAGAAACACCAGTCTGTGATAATCGTCTCCGTGATTTAGAAATGTAAGTCCAGAGGATCATGGCTTACTGCAAAGTAATTATCCTTGAAACTAATGAACCAATTTATGGTCATTATTATAATTCACGCAAATCACATACACATGTAAGTAGACATATCGTACACATTTCTATTCACATTTGCAGCATCGCTTCCATCTGTGTGTACACATACACTAGTGTTTCTTACCTCTTTCAGAATAACTTCCTTTAACATATATCCTAAATCAGTCCTATTCTCCTACGGCGACTCGAAAAATATGCTCTCGAGTCGATGATACTCACTGTCACACTCAAATACATTCGCAACTATGGGAGACACCGAATACCTTACGAGTTCCCTGGGGTATCCCATCGCGACGATACCATCTATTTCTGTAAGAACCATCTCCTCGCTTTTGGACGATGATCCTTGATCACTTATACCGGTATTTGCATGCACGTCCGAGTGTCCATGCGTGCTTGATTCGCTGACTGTCACGCTCGCACTCGCATCCCCAACCAGATCAGTACTCATATGTCCAATGGTACTCGAGCTTGAGCTCGAAGTCGCATTCACAGCTCCTGAGCTAGCTTTGGACATAGCACACGCAACACAAAACCAGTCACCTTCGGGTACGGACTTCAATTTGGGGGTGCAACACTCAAGATGAAATGAATTTGGACATCCGTCACACATTAAAAGCTCCCCTTCGTTGTGGCAGATAGCACATACATCATCGTGGTCATCGGCCGTCTCGGTATCTTCATCTTCATCTTCGTAGTCCTCGGGACCCAACAATCTGCTTTTATCCACCTTCATACGTTTACGGATGTGATGCACCAAATATGTATTTATAAAAGTTCTATGGTTTTATGCTTACGTATTAACCAAATGAAAGGAATGAGCGATAAGAGCTTCTGTTCCATTTGGTTCTAGTGCTACGATTGATCTACGCGCTTGTATATTATTATATATGTGCACATATACGTACAGACAGACAGACAAAGATTCAGTGCACCAATACAATGCTGTATTGAATTGTAACACGTGAGATGTACTTACCTCTTCCACTGACGCTTTGCCTTTATCCTTATCATCTGAAGTGCTGCGCGTTATGTGCATGCACGTTATATGTTTGTAAAATTTTACAATGAAGATAGTTAGAATTCTCAACTTGTCGAGCATGACAAGGACCCTTGTGCTTATTGGTATATATGCCTAAGTGTGTGTACGTTAGTGACTACATGCAAATCTGCAAACATGGCAATATCGCCCGCACATAGATTGTGATTTGCGAAATTCTCGAAGTCTAGGTACTTGAATTGCCTGCCACAACATAATTCGTCTACAGGGCTAGCTGTGTAAGCATATCATTTCATTGCATGTAGAACCATAACGTTAGGAACTATTCATACTTATTTTCTAGATATACCCGCTCACGTACAAGAACGCAAACACTGTATGTGCTCATGTTCGCACCAATACCTTGACGTAGCCTCACCCTGCGCAGTAATCCCCTCAACGTCTTCCTTTACTGCTGCGATAACAGCATCTATAGTAACCTTTGCAAAGGACACAAGACGTACATCTAGGTCATCAATAATCAACGACTCTTTTGTCTGTTCATCTAAAATGAATAGTGGTACGTTCGAAAGTATACATGAAAAACTCATTCATTGTATGTTTTTTAACCGTTGCAGCATGACTGGATACACAAATGTATTATAATTGCCTATATGTGTATGTGTATATGTACGGCATACCACTCAATGTTCTCAACATGGTTGTAGAAATAATTCTATATCAATATCTCTACTACGTGTCTATTTATGTTAAGCAAAGCTGTGGATGTGAGATAAGCATAGGAGAATCTGGGACACACCATCATTCTCATTTTCGATCACCTCATTAAAGCCAACAAGTTTTAAAAAGTTTACTGCAGCAGAGTACTTGCCAACGCGATTGTGGAAGTTGAGATTTCGAAGATTGACGGTCTGATGGTCAATGAAAACATTGTTCGGATTAGACCATTGCGTAAATAGTTCAAGAATGTATTCGTACTCATATATACATTACGTCTAACTGTAGTGTATGTAAGAGTTGATGGGAGTATTACGCATAATCTAGCTTTGAAGATTGATGTGGCATGTACTGATGCGTCTGTACGAGTCTGTGTACGCCTTCTCGTGAGAGAAGGATAACAGTACTATGGACTGGCGTTGGGTGTGTACATCCAGTGTCAGAAATAACTGGCCACCAAAATAAAAAAGTCTTCGTTTCCATATTTAGACCACTACATTTATGCAAGAGTAAGTCACATCACTTTTTATATCTTCAAACAAGTTACGTTATACCCAAACTGTAAGCACAATGTGTGCTCATTCCAGTGACGAGTGTTGCATGTGCATTGCAGAATGTGAACGAGATTTCTACATCACGCTGATACACATGACGCCAGCATGACATTGCGTTAACAACGCGAACTCATTGGTCTCTCTACAGAACTGTGTCCAGAATTGCATGATATAAACATGAAAACGGCAAATACACACGGAACTGAACACCAAACAAGAGAGAATATCACGAAACTGTACAACCTAGACAGCTAGAAGGCTAGACCGAGATTATCACACAGGCACGCAAGGAAGAATCAAGTAGCAACCAGTGAACGACGAAAAAGTGCATGACCAGGGCAGATAGCACGTAGGGGAGAAAACTATTGTACATATACATGGATGCATAATATATATATAATACCTTGTAAGACGTTTCTAAAGGTTTCTCGATTAAATTGGTCACGTATGTGGACAGTGTCCTTAACGCTGTTAACATAATTGCTTTGTCATTAGTCTCCCGACGAAGATCCTGTAAATGCTGCATCATTTTCTGTAATGTATCTGAAAATCGATAAAATAACGCCATATGTTACTGCAAGATACACAGAAAATACAACTGCATGTCTATAAACGTACTCTTCACACTAACATAGGAACAATTCATTTATACTACTACCGAGGAGGAGAGGCAAGCTATGTCTTACAGCGTCAACTACAATGTCATCAGGTATCATAAAATGCAATGTAACAGTACATAGTAAAAAATTTCCGGGTGATGAGACGCTCAAACATGAAGATATCTATCTGTAATCCACATTAAAATAAACGTGTGTATGGGTGTGTTTATCATATAAAAACAAAATTTTATGTACTGCATACTTGGACATGAGCTTGTGCATTGGATAATATACATGGAAGCTGAGGTATCATCGCTTACCCTGAGGATTGGTGTACGGTTTGAGCTGAGCAACAACTTCTTTTGCAGTCATAGCCTGTGTTTGACCTTTCTTGACATTTTCAATATTATCGACATCCAGCTTTACTCTTTTGACATTCTCTGTACTTTCATCACGCGCTTCGCACTTATCAATTTTTCTGCATAAAATTGCATGTTAGGAATAAATGTTTCGTCTCAATACAAGCACAAAATACATTACATATCTAGTCTTTCTATGACTTTGCAGAATAACCGCGAGAGGTATGTTACATGTACGTGTGTCTACAAATTGCCGTGCGCAACTTTTGTATATATGCATGTACAAGGAAGCTTGTGTGTAAATTAACAAACTCCAGTTCGAACAGGACATGTTAATCCTGCTTAACTCGATGTTCAAACTTGTGAACACCTACTTCGTTGTTTCCAGTATAGTCATTGTTAGGAAGAAGTAAACTATGTTTCAACAGCCAAATAAGAAGTCAGTGTGCTTGTAGTCTTGTGCATTTGCTCATGTGTAAAATTAGTAGTGGTGAAAACAACAACAAAAAGATGGCAGACGCACACGGTGTGTGTGTGTATATGTGTGTGTGTGCGTGTCTGAGTTTTGTGTGCGTGATATGTGCGTATGTGTGTGTGTGTGTGTGTGTGTGTGGGTGTGTGTGTGTGTGTGTGTGTGTGTGTGTAATGGTGAAGCACAGGGCAATGTGTGATTGAGAAGCCCGCCCAACGGAATTCTATATATAGCCAAGGAAACCTCGCATAAATGGCATTGTATTTATAGATATGCGATAACGAACACATACGCAAAGATTACACACATACCCACACAATACACGAACTATATATATATATATATACACACGCACGCACGAACGCACGCACGCACGCACGCACGCACGCGCATCTGCTTGCACTTGACGCCTATGTTTACTTCTATACATGCATATAAATAATTAAATACCTATATATGTACATAAAATGCGCAAATGCAACAATACGTTCATACACAATAACTCTCAACACTTCCACAACATACTTTCACACAAGTACAGATCTGTATACCGTGCACCCAAATAGAATGTTTGTACACATGTTTTTTTTTAGAACAGCCTTTATCATAAATAAAAAAGTCTAATAGAAGTACATACAACGAACTCACCCCAAATTGCATAACATGCGCCGCGTGGATCTCTTCTTAAACGATAGTTCCGTTCGAGGAAAACGATGTGCTCTACCGGAAAATACGGAAAATCTTCTTGATTGGGTACGTGATACTTCCTTTGGTGTTTGTGGATACATGAGTACCAACGTTCTACAGGTTACGTATCTGAAAAGTAGTTGTATTTGTTCCTGCTAACGAAACACAATTATACATATGTGCAGGTGAATAAGGAACTGGGCATTAACGCAGCTATTATCTACACATCTGTGGGGTCTACTATAGACTACTCCGTTCTAGTACGAGATGGTAAGAACTACTATAGACCGCCTTCGCACACACGATGTATAAGCAAGATGTTCATTGATATGTTATAGGCATCATTCTCTAATACGTGGAGTATGTATCTTGAATATTGTGTACGTAATATGTTATTATATTTCCTCTATGCACTTCATTATAGGTGATGCGCTGTACGCAGCGCAAGCGGAAGAGCCATTTCTTGGAGGGATAAGTACAAATGTGAATGAGAGTGTGAGAGCTAGGCTTAGTAAATCTGAGAATGACGTAAATTTTCATTCTTGTGGTGTGCCCAATGAAAATACGGACAGTGTGAGAAGCGGTACTCCTTATGGCACAAGAAATGACTGGGTATCATTCAACGTGGGGGGTAAGGTATGTTGCACCTATATTATTAATAATATAGGTAAGCATTATGTATAGATGATGGACAGTTGGGGTAAAGCCGAGTTGAATATGTCTGGTGAAAACGCCACTCTGTGATACGAGTTACTAATGAGTGCCACTTACCTTGTATGCTTACTATTTGCTGTGTATACTGTGGATGTGTGTGCTGTACAAGCGCTTAATTTACGTGCCGATGTGAGTGGCAGTTTTATTTTGTTGTCTAAAGACGCTTACACTCTCATGCTCACGCAGTTTGTGCGATCTCGCGCAATGTCGTCCTACAAGCTTATGTACTCGTGTACGCACGCTGTTTGCAAATCTGCGCACCTAGTCTCAGATACAGCAATTCTTTATTCTCTATTCGCAAAACACGTGTTTGTACCACAATTTACTATCCTGAAGCTATTCGTGACGACCAAGACCACGATACTGCATGGCGAGCCTAACTCAATGCTTGCGCGTTTACTAGAGGATGATATATGGCAGTCCACGTCTGACTGCAATGGAACCATCATGCTTGATAGAAGCCCTCGATACTTCGAACCCCTACTCAACTTTTTGAGGTATTTATAGGACACCGGCGATTTCTCAAGATGCCCAAGTTTTACACTTTTGAATTTATAGATACATTATAGCCTGTCCATGAAACACGACAATCCACAATTAGGTAATAGAATACTTCCAGAATGATTGTATTTTGAATCATACTATAGTCAATGTATGCGCATTGTTTTCCTCAAGAATCAAGAAATTTTGTTTTGCGTCTCTTATGTCAAATTAAGCGTCTATCAACCATAACTTGATCTCTGTTGCAGGCATGGAGAAATGTTACTCGACGAAGGTTTAAATCCAAGGTACTGAATATAGCTGGAGATAATTTTGTTGGTGCTTTTTTCCATTTCGTAGTGTTGTTAGAGATCACTATAAATTCATTCTTTCACATGAGGTGATCTCCAATACTCCTACGTTGTGCAGTGATTTGAGTGGTATGTAAGACTATGTAAATAGACTTCAATGTAGTATAAAAGTCTATTTGGGTGCGGAAGCAGCGTTTTCTTTGTTGAAGGCTTAATACCTGCACGTGCACTCTCAGAGGTGTTTTGGCGGAGGCAGAGTTCTTTGGTATGTCGCTAGCAGTGAATATTCTGGAACAGATGTGTAAGGATCGACATGTTGATGCTCCCATCAACAGACATTCTTTTGTAGACAAACTGATGACTATTAAATCATCTGACTCTCTAAGGTATATGTTTGTACGCATGTCCAATATTCGTGAATGTGTGTATGTGGTTTTCGGGACAACAGAACAGTTCTGTATCATGCAACAGCATAAATTGGCGAAGAATGTGAATATTGACAATCAGCCGCAAAAAGCTTGGGCTGCCCATGATCTTTTATCATCTACCCCTCTGTGTATGTTTGCATATATTTGTGTACTTTACAAATATATGGCGTACGTGTATTCTTATTAAACGTGCAAGTGAATGATGTCTGTGAATTTTAATGTTTATCATTTTTTATTTTATAGAATAGCAGCGTTGAAAATTCTTTTCGTGGCTAATGCGTGCTAAACCCGTAAACCCTAAACCCTAAACCCATATGATATCTGCGCATATGTATATAATGTGATTGTATACTTACCATGTGTACGGTTTGATCTTATGTAGGTGCCGAGGGTTGAATTTTCAGGGCACGGATCTTTCTCGCCTCGACTTGTCCAAGATAAACTTCGATCTTTGTGATTTGCGAGATTGTAATTTTGCAAGTTAGTAAGAAGCTATCATATTTGAGAGTTGTTATATAGTGCCCGCTTCGTATGTTGCTGTGCTCATCTCACTTTTTGTCGTACTCGTCTCATTCATACCTGGGGCCACTCTTGTCTCAAACTTGGCACGTGATTTCCGTTGTACTTTTGCGCTTCAGTTTGTGCGCTTGCATCACAATCCTGGTGTGCTAGCTGCATTGGGTATTTCATACCACTCTGTGCAAGTATTTGATTTTCGGTACAGTGCTACTTACCAATATCATACATAACTCACATACGCTCTTATCATACCAGAATGCAACCTCTCGGGATGTAGTTTTCAACGGGCAGTGCTTGAAGGCGCGATACTAGATGGAGCCGACATTGCCGGTACTAAATTTGGGGCTGCCGAAATGCGAGGTATTGCGGCCTTTACTTACAATTTATTATGTACAATAATCACACTTGCATTGCATACGTATGTATATGCGTGTGTTTGTATGTTTGTATGTTTGTATATTTATCATGTGTATCTGTGGCTGTGCATATAGTTTGCAAATTCTTACCTATTTGAGTTCATCTTGATTGAGTTGTTTATTTTCATCCGAACATGCAGGTGCTTCTCTCCGTTGTTGTGTCCTGGGCCAACGCAATTGCGGTCCAAGAATGTCCAGTGCAGATATGAGAGACGTAGATTTTGATGAGAGCGATCTCACAGGTGCCTGTATGAGGTAGGATGAGCATATATGTTAAAATATGTGTAACGAACTTAGTCTTACATCCGTGGTATCCTCAGCGAATATATGTCACAACCGCAAACTGTCTGAGTCGAACCTCTTCTACTTAGTATTTATCCATCAAACTTGAACATGACAGTACCCTCGTATCATGAACTGTGTACAATTCAATGGGCGTTGTGATGTAGTTTCCTTGTAACTGTGGCCGAACATTGAGGCTGAAGCTCTTGCTGACTCTGCACACAAAATTAACGTACGGAATATGTATGCTACTATGTATTTGATGTTTCAGAAACTCAGTATGTCCCTCCTGAAAATATCCATCAATAGAGCGGCGAATCTTCGTGGTGCAACCCTCACCCACTGTATTTTAAACTATGCGGATCTGGCGGGCGCCGACTTGGAGGATTGTCAGTTCTCAAATTCCACTCTCACGCAAACCAATTTTAAAGGCGCAAATATCAAAAACACCAGTTTTGGTAATCTCCAGTCACCACTGCATATGTCTTCGTTTACAACGTAAAAGGAACTATATATATAGTTAAACATATTGTGCCACAATTTGGTCTGTTACATGAATAATTGTAACCTTCGCAATATCTAACCAGATGTATATGAGATATGAGCCACATATTTACTTGCGTTTTCAAACACGTTGCAAAAGAACTACACGAACGTGCTGAAGGCTGACGCGAAAAGAAACTCATTTGTTGCGCTGTAGTGATTCTGACAAGATTATTTCGTTTATTGAAGTTGGAAGCTGGGCTGCTCCCACTGAAATATAAAATGTGTGTGTATACTATACACACACAACCTTCCACAGTATATTTACATACCATGGGTGTTGTTTCCATGCATGCATTCGAGGGAATAATCTAAGGAGTGCAAATACTTCAGTGTAAGTTTATTTATGCTCTTATGGGCATTTCAAAACATACTCTATATAGCTGTGTAGCGTTTGTTTGTGTTTGTGCAGTATAGCAAGCACATTGCGCAGATTTGCAAAAGACACGGATGTGATTACTTTTTTTTCTGGGTATCTTGGTGGCTGGAAGGAATTAACGTATCCGTTATGAACAGGTCACCTTGAATTGTATGCAATGTACGTGCATATAGCTGGTTTCAGTACACAATTTGTGTTTTTGTGTTTGGGACCATGTTCGTTTGTGATGTGGGAATGTACATGTGTGTACACGAACTATGCATAAACATGAACGTGTGTATGCATATAGTTATACGAGTGTACACGCCATGTTCTATCCTTTCAGACACATCTCATCAGTGTGGATAGATCAATTACGCATGACTCGATATCACTTCATGGGATATGGTGTTCAAGGGATTGGGAGCGCCTCTAGAAACGTTTCATATTCTTTTCCTTGACCTTCATCCGTACGACAAGGGCTATTCCACCGAGAACGACTACACCCAGCAAAACGAAAAACATAACCTGTATATGTAGACATACACATACGTATCGAGACAACAAATTGAGATCGTCAGTTTTTTTATGACTATGAACATACAAGATAAAAAGCGTTCAAACATACATATATTTGTATATCTATATTCAGACGCGTGTGTGGCATCTTGTCAGTTCTTCAGAATAAATCTCAACGAAAATATGCTCTGGCTGAAGACAATACACTACAACTCAAGTCCTGAATTGTTGACCCGAGAGTACGACCGTGTACATGCTGCGTTACATACAAACACTTTCGCATACGCATAGAACGCTCTAATCCAACTTTGGCAATCTTTTATACAAAGTGAAGTGGTACCACGCACATAGACTAGCATTAAATATCAATACTTCGTGTGATACGTGCAATACAATCACTATATACGTATATTTAGCATTGTACGTATATTTAGCTCGCTAAAAACATGCCTCGAGTCCAGTCCAAACAACCTGAGAAGCCCTAGACGGCATGGGGTTTCCGTTTACATGGGCTATAATGTATAGAAACAAAGCAAATTTGAGTGCTTTTAGTCATTTCCTTACCGTCTGCAAGACATGTGCAGTACCTTCATACGTTCATAGCTTTCGATGTTATAAGTGGAAAGAAAAATAAGTGAGCACATAGACTATTTCTACAATGACTCCGATACGTAGTATAGTTGATACAGTATTTCACAGGTGTTGAGGTGTTAATGCATCTTTGTACTATCGCTAATGAGATGAACCTTGTTCACACAATCAGAACGAGGGTTTCACTATGATTTGGGTCAATAAACGCTAGAAGAACAAACGAGTTATGGTGCACAACAAGGGATTTACAAAGCACTATAGTAATGCTTTTGGGAGTGTTGCGCAGTGCGATACTTACATAACACAAACGAGAGTGAGATCGAGTATATGTGCCATGGATAACTAACTATACAACAAAGGTGTACTATGGGTCGTGTTTGCAGCATTCATTGTGAAAGTCCAGATCTTGCAATGTAGTGAATCTAAGAACACCATTCACTACGCATGGAATGCATATACCAATTTTTACCCAAGCAAAAGACCCTTCGCAAGCAACTATATCAACGAGACTACATGGATAAACAAGTATACAAAATTCTATTTATACATAGACTTACGTCTATCTGGAATGACTCTTTCGGTATCAGGCTTAATCTCGTGACGATCCTCCTGTACAACAAATTCACACGCAAATGTAAATATGGAATATGACTGTATGCGTACGTGGTGCGGGTGGTATGTGAGAGCTGCGGTGGGGGAGAGGAAGACCTTTGTACACTTGTACACAGATGCGCGGCGCGGTAAAGCATATACTCACAAGCAAACAGCACGTGCTCGAATAAAATATGTGAACAAACGTAGAATGCTTTTATTTTCGCAGCTGGAAACACTACCTAATGAATAAATATATATGTACACATAAACATACAAAAAAAGCACAAGCACGCTCTCTAGTCGACGAAAACATGAACAAAATAATCACTCATGTGGTCCGGGTGACTTGCGATATGCTCTGCACATTGGCCTGGCAATGAAACGTTATTCGTACAGTCGCCAGTAGAAAAACTAGATGCTACATGTTATATTCGTTTACAAAGGTACACGTGACTACATATGTACACACATACTATTAAACCCCACATTTACCTACAACTCTACATACATACCAAATCGTCTTTTCGAACGGGATTGGTTTGAGCCACCGATTTGGTCTCTACACTTATAATGTCGTGGTTATCTGTCAGCATCGAAAATTCACACAAGCGTTAGTATGCAAGTACATTGTGTATATGGGCTTGCAGCTATGTTGTAGCTACGTTCAGATCACATCGAAGTGTGGATTTATACGTCCAAGATATTAGTCGAGTGTAGTAATGACCAAGGTACACAAATATGTAAACACATAAACGTATACATATTACATGCATACCGTGAAGGGCACCTGTGGCCGCACTAAACCCGATGTGATAGCCAGTGGGAATTTGGACGTTGGGCTCTGAGAAACAGCGTTGCCACTCGTCACGACCAAGAATGTCCATATCCAACTGGATGTGTGCATTCATGTGTATGAGCATGTATGTGTGTAAATGTGTACGTATATGTTGTAATATGCTCGTATACGTGCGCCCGTGTGCAGTAAATGATCCTGCTCATCGTGCACATACGTGTGTGGAATGCATGTACATATGAAAGGGTGCGATGGAGCCCGGGGGGATACTATCAATGCACAAAAATTATATTGGTGAACGTGGTAGTTCATATCCACGCCCAAAGTGGTCCATTTATGCATAAAAATACGCCTGCGCGAGCGGTGATGTTCCTTGTATGTGTACTTTGCAGTATCAATGAACAAATGTGCTATGTAATTCAGTACTCGTGTGCGCGTATATACCTATATGCACGACTGCGTGTTATATATTGTAAATACACTTACTGCGAGAGTATGATCGATGTACGACACACGGGCTTTGGTGGGGACTTTCTTGCCTGCGTAGAAGAACAACAATAATTAGATCAAGCTTACAATTCAACGTCTGTCGTCAGTGAAAATACAAAAAGGTAGAGAACACCAAACTAGTTACTGCACTAGACGCATATTGGTTTTTGATGTTTTTTCGTCATATAATTTAAGCAAGCTGTACACAAAGACAGCACGCATATAAGCACTTAAAACCGATATATAGGCATAATACACCTACTAGGATCCTAAGAGAACATAAAAAATACCCCTAAAGTTAGCCTGGCAACCAGCCATTGCTGTATGTGTGCCATCGGCATCGTGATCGTACACTTTTGTTCCGTCATTGAGCATGGCACTTATGTATGGGTGAGCATGCTTAACGAAAGAAATATAGAGATGTATTGTCAGTTGGGATGCTTCCCAAATATAAGCATGTGTATCTGTGTCTGTGTGTATGCGTGCGCATGCAAAATCTAGATGTATTGGTCTACCCGCAATATGCAGTAGCCAATACATATGCATATATACATACGTTGTGTTCACCCTGGTGATTGTTGTATGTATCGAAGAATATTGCTAGCCCTTCGAACTTTTCCAATGCACCAAAGACGCTGCCCTCTTTGGAGTGTTGTTTGGTGAGCCAGAACACGAATCCATCACCATACAAACGACTGGACTCTCCATGAACGACAAATTCGAATCTGATTGTGAGGATGTTTACGGCATAGTTTATTCTCCTTTTGGGTCAAATTGAAACTTTGTATTGGTCACTTGAGCGACTGTAGTGTATGTCTATAGGGTGCGCGTGTGTGTATATGAATGTGCTTTCACATATCAATTAAAGTACTTTGTTAAATTTTCGAAAATATATATGCATACCAACGCAATAACACAACTTTACATATTAGATAACGATTGCACGGTTATACGGTACACAACAGTTGTTGTTCTTTATTTTTTTCACCGTGAAAAGAGTTTTTGTCCAACATATCGTATATATATAAACATTGTACGCATGAGAAAATAGAAATCAAATCTACACACGCATAAAGAAGTAGCCGACATACTCTATTATAAAGTTAGTAGACTCGACAGCCATAGTGTTCCAAAGCATGCCCTTTTTACTTGGAGCATCTTTTGTTAAACGAATTCTCTCCCGTGTGACGAGGGTGTCACCCTTGAAGCTCCAATGCGGAATTCGAAGTTGAGAATCTATGTGTATGTGTATGTGTATGTGTATGTGTATGTGCATGTGTATGTGTATGTGTATGCGTATGTGTATGTGTATGTGTATGTGTATGTGTATGTGTATGTGTATGTGTACGTGTACGTGTACGTGTTTGTGTTTGTGTATGTGTATTAGTGCATGTCCATGTATGTATGTATATGTGTGTGTACGAGTGTCGATGTTGCAGTACCCCAATTAACACTACCTAAATATGTAAGTTAGAAATGCCCATTTACGAGCGTAGGAATGTAAATGTGACTTCTTAAGATCATAGTAGCGCTTAGCTAGAACAATTCTGAAATCGTAATGAAAAAGAACATACTGAGGTATGGCCGTTGAAGGGAATTCCAAATTAATATACGACCATGCGGTAGATTCTCTGTGACACGATATTTCTGTTTACGAAAGTGTACGTGCATATGCATAAGAATATGTGTGTATGCATGTGCACTGACATCTGAAATGTAAGTCCAAAAATCAATACACCTGGAGATTGTACACATGAAAATCCTGTGCACTCAACAGTACGATGTAGGAAAACGTTCGAAATGTACCAACAATGCAACGTAGAAAAGTACTTGAACGGATTTCTTTGTCATAAATACACACTTTTCGTTTATACATATTTATCCTTTTATACCCAGAGTCGTGTGAGTTTAAATGTTCACGCAAAAATCGTATGTATAAAGACAGAAGCCTATCAATTTGATAAAAAGCTACGTATGGGATGTTTATAAAAATAAACGCGTGTGACAAGTATGTACTTATATAATCACCTCAATGCAGGACTTGAACTTACCTCAAGTCCCAAATTAAGATTAACATCCTCCTGTGAGTCTCCGCCATGCGCAGAAGTCACGCCACAAGCGATCACCAGAGCGAAAGTAATGGCGTTAAAGACCTTCATCTTCTGAATGTGCGAACGAGTGCAGGCAAGAGTGGAAGCAGAACGAGAGAGAAAGAGTGCGTGAGTGTGGGTGGGGATTATCTTAGTATGTGTGGGTAGGGTACGTGTGTGGGTGGTTGGGATTTTGTTTCTATTGTGTGTGTGGGTGGGTTGGTGTGTACATTGCGTACAGTGCAGATTGTGTATCTCCGCTTTCGTCAGCTGATATACATATATGGCGAAGAAAGACTGGGCATGGGTCGGGTGTCGAGACGGGGGCCTTTAATTATGTTAATATGGGTCTAATAAAAGGTCTCTTATCTTAGAATTTGAAAACGAATGGCCTTTAATTGCGTAGTAGGGGGTCTAATAAAGGGTCTCCCATGATACGATTCGATCCAACGTAGATAGTAAAAAAAGACACTGATATTACCTGATGTATCAAGTCCCCACTGTGGACTCATAATCGATTCTGATTTGCTCTCTATTAATGTATCCTTCAATTCTATTGACTGATTCTAAACGTTTATTAATAGATTACTCCAGCACAAGGTATAGCTCCAATGTAGCTTATTATCTGCAATTAATAGCGATTGACTGTTATTAATAGACCGTTCAACAGTTTCATTGGTTGCTATGAATAAATTTTTAACAGTCTCATTGACTGCTATCAATAGACGTTTAACGTGCTCATTGGCCCCTATAAATAGATGAACAACCCGTGAGGGATGTCGCTAAACCCTAAACCCTAAATATTCTTGTATATTGCTAGAAAGTTCAGAACAAGCGTGATATTTATACTCACGCCAGATATATGCGAAGGAACGTGTACTGTTGAATCCTCATTCATTAACACACTCTGGTTTCTATGAGCATTGTCATCAAATCAACGATATTACGCTCAAGTTAAAATCGAGCATATCAGGATGTACGTATTACTTGGACATTAAGCAACAGGTTAGGGTTTTTACTCTATACTTGACGAAATATGCTTTTTAACGCAAACTTAGTAGTTGACGTTAATATTACATATATAGTGAATTTTTAAATTGAATTTACTCAAGGTTCCTACCCATGGCGCATACATTAAACATCGCCTGATTGCTAAAATGGCAGCAGAGCCATACTTGGACGAAATACGCTGTTTAACGCAAACTTGGTAGATGATGTAACAAGATTGCATATGTAGAGAATTCTTAAAATAGGATTTATTCAAGGTTCCTATTTTCTCAAGATTTTATTCATATTAGAATTCACACATACTACCATAAATATGACATTTTCACAAATATGCACACACGTATACGTGCGTTTTACTGAACTCTGGTCGTAATGCGAACGGTCAAACAAAACGTCACTCATATTCTGGGAGCGAACTTGGTTGAAGATTCATAGAGTACGCACTGGTCTATATCTCTATATCCACACGAAGAATCAGTATAACTGTTGAAACACATCAGTCGCCCATTATGTTAAGACATAGATCTATTCGGTATGGTTTGAATGGAGTACTTGATAACAAATAGTGGTAAAAATATTCTTGAAGCTCTATCCTTTATCGATCAACCTTCAACTATGGTTGTCACCTGACACATGTAACTTAACGCACTGCACTATGGTCATGTCCCCATTCTCTTTTTGAACGCCATAAGACTATGTTCATCACTATACTGACTGCAAGCTTACATGCACCCATTTACAATCGAATATGAAGACACACTTCTTACATTTTTCATTCGCATTTGGTCTTATTATATATGGACATCAGAAAAAGCGTTATTTTCTACCCTGTTTATTCTTACTGAGTAGTTGTCTCAAGCTCAAATATCACTGAAACTCTTAATACATACATAGTTTTCACAGATTTACAATAGCATCTTTGTTGGGTCTTCCATCATCTCCTTGAAGGCTTTAAGCCATTGGGCACCCACAGCGCCATCTACCACACGATGGTCACACGATAATGTAACGTTCATTATTGTGCCAAGTCCCGGAGTATCGTCCTCTCCTAGCACTATCTTACTGGTAGCTCCTCCAACCGCAAGGATACATGCCTGCACAGTTGCGAGAGATAATGGTCAGGCAAGTGCGGTTCATATGCACATATGTGTATGTACTTGATATGATTATATATATGTATAATGAAGTGCAAATCAAAAACGTGGCAATAACAGTAGTACAATCACAAGTGTATAAAATCATACATATCCGATACGCAACATATATTCGACAAACATACCTGAGGGGGGTTAATAATGGCGCAGAAGTCCCTTATACTGTCGTACATTCCTAGGTTTGAAACAGTGAATGTTCCGCCCTGGAACTCATGCGGTTGAAGTTTGCCTTCGCGTGCTCGACCAGCTAGTTCTTTTACCTGAGTACGTTTCGTTCGGACAATAGTGTGAGGAGAAGGGTGACTGAGTGTATTTGACGGCGCGTATTATTCGTTTGCGACGCATGGTGATTTTAGAGTCGACTTTACGTGTGGAGGGAACTATTATATTGCGTGCGTGTGTATGACTGTGAGTGTGCGTATGCATGAGACTGCACTTGTGTGAGTGTGTATATACCTGTTGGTTGATAGTCTTTAGTCCCTTGGCCTGACAGTTCTTAACAATCGGTGTCAATAAGCCCGCACCTGTATCCACAGCGACAGATACATCCACGGTATTGTATTGGCGAATAAAAGTACCTTGCCATGATGAATTGCACTCTGGTACTTGCATACACGCAAGCGCAGAGGCCTTTACAACAAAATCGTTGATACTAATCTTATACTCACCCTCTGCGTTATCGTTAATTTTCGCCCGAAGCCTGTATTGTGAACAGGAGAGGTCGTAGTGTTAGTTTGTGGGATATGTGTGTGTGCATGTGAGTGCGCGCGCGAAACTTGCATATGTTGCGTAGATAACAAGCAGATCTGCGCGTAACTCCAAACAAACCTATTAAACTATAATTTGCTCACCAATGACATGTAGCAATAATGATTTGACAAGAGATATCTGTCCTTCAGACGTGTATTATTGTACATTACATCACTGATAAATAAACATACTTGTTAAGCTCTCCAATGTTGATCTCACTTGTAAGATAGTAGTGAGGGATAGTGGTCTTGCTCTCCAACAGACGTGCTGCAATAGTCTTGCGCACGTTAGATAGCTGTTTTTCAGATACTGATGGCCCGTCAACCGTTGAGGTAGACGCGGCACTACCAATAGTTGAACTTTCTCCGGATGCAGTTCCTATTCGAGTGCATATGTGTACATAGCTTATCATTTTGTGTCGTTCCACATATGCTTCTAGACAAGCAACCATACATATAAACATACAATAATGTGTAACCACCTATACACGTACTTGACTTTATGAATGCATATACATCAGATTCCACGACGCGTCCGTTAGGTCCAGAGCCATTAACTTCATTTAAATCGAAACCAAGCTCTCGTGCGAGGTGTTTAGCAAGTGGAGAACCTAGTCCAGTGTTTCCTACAGATGACTCGGCAGAGGCAGCCGGCTTAGGAGGGGTGGCAGCCTGCTTGTAGTTGTATGTGTATATTAGATGTAGTCTATACGCATTTAGTCTGCGTGTGTATACACATATTTATGTATCTGTGCATGTAGGGTGTGGTTGTAATATGAGAGATTGATAGAGCGGTGACATGAAGAGGACGTAGTAATCACAGGTATTTATAGAACTCCACTAGATACAGCCATGTTTGTGCGTACGATTGTAGAACTTACAAGAACTTTGCTTTATGAAAGTCGTATACAAAACGACAAACAAAGACGACGAGTGTATCAAAAGCCATCGCAATTCATACATATAACCAAAATGTCTATACTAGTCCGTTCACATCAACAATATCACACTAGGTATTAGTACAGGTGATGCATATGCACGCAAAGATGCACAGCACTTATGCACTTACTGGGATTGCAGCAGCCGGAGTAGCGGGAGGGGTAGCCGGGGGGGGAGCATCAACCTTTTTTTCCTTGGCGCTTGTTGTAACAGTAGACTCGCCATCATCGTGGTACTCGGCGAATGCAGCCACGTCCTCAGCATTATCAACTACAATACAGATAAGCTGCATGATTGTTGTGTGTGATTGTGTGATTATACGATTTATGTACACAGATACACGAAACATTTCCAAGTGTACTATCGACATAAATGTTTATGCCACCGTATGCTCGTAGTCGTGCGTGTGCATGTGCGTGTAAAAACTATGACTGTTGGTGTAAAATCGCTGTGTGTCTGTACGTGAACCTATCTATACACCTACGTGTGGGATCGCAATAGCGCGTGTACGTACACATTATGTATATACCTTTCCTACAGGTACGTCTTTTGCGCCAGCATCCACAAAGGTCTTAGCCAGGAAGCCATCTTCATTAGACTCAAACTCCATAGTAGCTTTGTCAGTTTCGATCTCTGCCAGAACATCTCCGGCTGCTACCTGATAGCGGAAGTGAATCAGTTAGTGTATGATGGAAGGATTCTGTCGATATATTGATAACAATCAAGAGAAAGTGGCACGCGTGATCTATGCGTATATTTATAGTTATGTGGAAGTATATCCACGTATCCTTGATTCACACGGGTGTAGAGTCACATAAATACGTCAATACCTCACCACCGACTTCTACATTCCAAGAGGCAATATTGCCAGCCTCCATAGTAGGAGAGAGCGCAGGCATTGTGATCTTCGTGTGTTGCGGGTAATCTGTAAAACAAACAACAAGTTTGAGTGTATACACGCATATATACTTGTACTTCTACATGGATCCAGTAAGGCGAGGAAATTCGACTATGAAGAACACTGCCGAAGCACCCAAACCAAAGAACGCAACAATCAGTATACACTCAAAAGTAAGGGCTCTTTACTAACAGCATGTAAATGCACGTTCGTATATGTAGTATGTGTAAAAGTATATTAACAGCAATGAACGTTATATGTTTATAGGAGTATATTGCAACATTTGAACGCAAAATATTCGACTACATCTTACAAAGATAGATACGAGACGCAATGACTATGAAGGATAATAATCCGTATGCAGGAGTTGTACATAATATCTCAACAATCGTACATGAAAGTATGTAAACATGGTTGAGATATGGACATAGATCACAAAGACGTATCGGTATAACGAAAATACATCGTTTCACGACCTACCTAAAAGCACACGGGACACACTGTATCCACGCCATTGATTGACTACAGCAGGTAATCGACCAGCCGAGGCAGCTCCTGCGGCGATATATAGTCTACTACGAGCCACCTGTGCACATGCGCTGCGAACAGCGAATGTGGCACCAAGCATGATTCTAGAGGGCCTGGGGTAGTAAAGTAATAGCAAAAACCAAAACACCAGAGCGTGAATGTATGTGCGTAAGAGCGTGATGGCAAGTTCAAACATTCAGACACGTTCTACAATCGACTTTAGAATGGTGTAATTATATCTACAAACTGTACACGTGCACTTTACAACCTGGGGAAATCATAGAAAGGGAAGGTCTTACTAGTGAAAAGAAACAAGGCAGATCTGAATTTTATCCACTGTTCCCATGACAAAAGTTCAGACAATTCGAAATGCAACATAAGTGGCAAGCGTCAGCACAGAGATAACAATATTAGAAGTTGATGTCATGTTATGGTTGATATAAATGTGGGTTAAAACGAGAAATAGCCCCACATCCAGATAATAACACGTGCACACAAACGTATGTGATGGTGTAAAACAAAAGAACCAATTTCTCTGCAAACGATCGAGCACGTGCATGTGCACGCTATACACATGTACATATATATATAAATAATTAAGTACCTTTAGAATATGTATGTGGGAGGGTCGTTGTGTTTATATGTATATATATATATGTGTGTGTGTGCTGAGATGTGTAGCCAAAAGTCTGTGCATGTATGTGAAGTGAGTAATGGAGTGTGTACGCATGTACATATATGTGTGTAGCTGTGTGTGGGTTTGCAGGCGAGGTAAGGTAGGGAGGGTAGGCGTAGGGGTAGGGATGAGTGTAAGGGGTGGTAAGGGTAGGGGTAAGGGGTATGGGGTGAGGGGGGTAAGGGGTAAGGGGTAAGGGTAAGGCGTAAGGGGTAAGGGGTAAGGGGGACGGCTAATGAGCTGAGGGCTATGGGGTAGTACGCACTGTGTGAGTGGAGGTAAAAAATTCACAGTGTTCAACACCCTAAAAATGGTAATAGGGCCACCGACCACCGGAACTAAGTAAGGATGGGCGGCGGAGTTAGAAGTTGGGTCGGGGTCAGGACGAGGCCATAAATTGAAGTAAAAAAAGGAAGAAGAAAAATTAATAAAAACAAGGTTTAAAAAAAGGTCTTTGGGTGTCCTCAAATACTGTCCTATTATGAATAGATATCCCTATTCTGAGTTTATGAATGATCACTGTCCTGCCCTCTGTTAGGTCCGGACTTTCTACCCACTCCTATTGTTGCCCTTGCCAATTTCGTTTGGTACCGAATCCGCTTTCTTTTGTTTATGTTTCGAATTTTCGAAAAATTTCGTAAATTGAACTCATGTGCTTCCATGATTTCGATTTTTCGCTCTGGACTCTGTCAAATAATCGAACTATCGTACGCAGAAGAATAGTGTATGTGTGTGTGTGTATGTGATGTGTGTAGAAGGCAGAAGAATAGTGTGTGTGTGTGTGTGTAATATGTGTGTATCTTGTATCTGTGTGGGTAGTCAGTGTGTATTTTGACAGAGAAAAAATATCACTTTTTGATGATAAAAGTGCGTAACCAATGAAATCCAAATTAGTAGAAGTTTGCAATTTCATCAATTTCGTCAATTTCGTTCGGGTTCCCATTTACATCGTCTAGCTTGCTTTTGGTTTCAGACTGAGGCGAGTGTAGCGTCATTTTCATCTTTCTACACTCCCGTGTGTGGTGTACTGCTATGTATTTACAATTCCGACTGGCCTATCACGACGCCATGAAAAACTAAATTAGTATATGACAGCAAAGACTAAGACCTATGCTCAGCATCATTTACCATGTTACATTCAGAGTTCGGTTTGCCGCACTGTCTTTTATTTGAGATTACTATTTTCGCTATAATTTACACCTCTGGACATCGACATAGTCTCCTTTACAAAATTTCCCAGATGCCGCGGCAGAATAACAAAACCCTGACCAGCTATTACCACTTCTTCCGAACTGCAAGATTGCAGAAGAATAACAGGGTGCCAAGCCGGAGAAAGCGAAGTTAATGAGGTAAGAAATTTGTATATTAGATAAAAGATTAACGTTATGAGTTTACTTACAAGAAATGTACACTTAAAACACGTGCATGTAGATTTGACAACCAGAAGTAAATGGCAGGTACATAAGTAAAGCATGTATACGATATCAGCATCTATAGTTTGAGACTACAAGGCATGGAAGCGCTCAGAGGAGCCTTAAATATAACGGTATATTTTCTTTGGTTCGTATCTTCCGACGTGCGTGGTATTATATATAAATATATATCTTATACATACATATTCAACATAAAATACTGTTGTATCTACAATTCGAACACCATACCGAAGCCCATTTTGAGCCAATGAAGTCGAGGATGGGTTCATTTATGCCCTCTAAATACGTATTCATACTCACTAGCCCTACCGGACCCACTCCCCTTTGTAGTGTGACCATCCGCTCTTTCAATAAACGGAACTCTGTAAGCTCCTCTTTTGGTATATTTGCGTTACACGTATTATCTTGTCGGAATGACACACGGAAAATGGTGCTGTAAGGTGTGGACTCAGGTATGGGAAAAATGGCCGGTTCGCCAGCGGTTACCCACTCTACCAGGAGGGAATGAGGCCAGTGTTTCAGATCACCTAGTCATGCACAAATTTGTGTGGATCCCCATTATATAACTTAATGTATACTTGGATGAGCATTTGTGTATGTATTTACGTGCATGGAGTGTGTACTGGCATAACGATACGCTTTACTTATATAGCGTATGAGTGTCTGTCTGTGTTAAGTGTATTTAGCGCTAATTGTAAAGAGTAAAATGCTCTTCAGTCATCAGATAGTACGGTGACAGGAAAGGGAACCAATACTGTAGATTACATATGAATACCGGACCATTGACATGGAGGAGTGAGGATTGTATTTGAGTTTGTATGTGCACTATCATTTGCACTTAGGGAAACGGGTTTGTTTGGAACTTGCGATGTGTACTGTACTGTGTGATTGGTGTGAATACGAGGTGATGACCATTCATTACCATGTATGACAAAGTGACGTATCAGTACATAGACCGCTCATATGTTCACACAGATTGTGGTTGACTATGCGTGCGTAAGGACGTTGCCTAATATGTGTACACAAGTTTGTAGTTGAAAGAGTGAAAGTAGTGAAAGATATTCTACAGCATATTAACCTGGATTGATGGACTCGAGTATACGAACGTATATCTATCTACATTGCCATCACGTAACCCATAACAGGATATCATGATACAAATGCGCATATGTGGCGTAACATACATGCACAGGTACGTATCACAATATGCATATTCGATACTAATCATACTTGGAACTATATACCCGCATACAAACATGTACATATATATGTGTCTTGATTCATGCACATAGTCAAACACTCACGCAATCACGCATACATGAAGTCCCATGTATATAGTTATCATACCGTCCACGTATAAGATCTGATCCGCCAAACCTGAAGCTGTAGCCACAAGGGTATTTCGATATCTAGGTAACTTCCGCGTGGAGATTTTCAGCTAGAAAAATTGCAAAAGATTGTTTAATACGCTGAAGTTCGACGTGCTTTCGCATATTGGAGTGAGGATGAAAGGACGCCATGATTCCGGTCGATGTCCACAAAGGATATGGTGCGAAAAGGTAACTCATGAAACGATCCAGATGCTATAAACAAACCGTATGTTTTCTGCTACTTGTATGCACATACATATACGTACGTTTTGTGAGTTCGGGGGGCCAAAAGCAAAATCTAGTTTATCAAATATTCGAACATCGGCCCATCCATGAGCAGCCTTGTATTCAGGAAGTGTGAGTGGACTGGCATATTCTTGAATGTTCTCGTCACCCATAAGTATCCATACCATCATTCGGTCTATAAATGTTTGTATGTATGAATGTGCTTAAGTGCTTAAGTGTGTGGTGGGCGAGCGATGCTTTCGCATGAGTACATTCCGCGTTTGTAGGTATTTATATATGGATAGATATCGCATGGGTGCATGATACTTGCGTGCCCACAACAGCATCACTTCTATGCATCCATATGAACCATAACAAATCTCCACCCAGCGGTATCATCCGCATATTGACCGGAAACGTAAAGAAATATCGCCTACACTCAAGTATATATAGCTACCTACTTTCAATGTACATTGCCTTTAAATGTACAATCAAAAAACTCTCCGAATACAGATGGCCTTCAAAATAGAGTGTCACATATGCGCGCACGGACGACCTATCACCCAACGCGAACGCACCTCTCCATTCTGCATACAACTGAACATACACATGCATGAAATACTTGCCTCTAGGATACGTTGTGTTTCCTATCACCTCCAAAACAGAATGTGCTGACTGCCTATTACATGCAGACATTTGTTCGTCATACAATGTGATGAGTACTAATATCATGGGGAAAATAGCGGCATCATCGTTATCCATAAATCCATTGGCCCTATCCTGTATATCATGAACATAATCAACAGAACTCATTTCTTTGCTTAGCTAACATTAGATGTATGTGTACAATGTACATATGTATTTATTTTACATATACTGATGAATATCACCACCGTGAGCAAAGGCGTTGAATCTTAGAAAAAGTGGCTTGGTAATCTGCTGGCATCTTAAAATGTACAAAACGTATACTAGCATTTCAATACGTTTCGTAATTCTGATTGCATGTACGACTCCGTATATACATACGATGGATTATACGTCTTGACCAGTGAAGTGTACGAACAATATAGTACTGCTTTGTGTGTTCATTTTGCTATTTTCACCTCTATATTTCAGATATTACGTCGACTTGTGCGTAATGCTGGATGTTCACGCCTGTTACTCATGGCAATTAAATACATCAAGTATGTGCATGAAGTTACCTTCTTGTACTTTGTGTATTCATTAGAATCTGCAACAGATATGCTATTCGTGTGATATCCATGTCGCGGCACAGCGGACATAGCCTGCTTTCTCACCAGTATGTCTTCTTTCAGACGTTTGAGCTTGTTTTGTTCCTGCACAACGATTTTATTTTGTAAGTAAGAAGTGTGATACTACACACATGAGTGTTATATTTGCAAGTTAAAATCTTTAAAATTTCAGTAAGTTGTAAAATGTGCAACAGGTATACGTACGCAAACCAGTGTGTACATATATAGTAGCGCACACACGAGTGTATAGCTTCTACAGTTCTCGTTGTGCATGCCTTTTGTGTGTAAATTCCTAAACATTGCTTGGAAGAATGGCTAAACTAACTTACCAAGAGCAGGAGGTTGTTCAGACGATCAAGCTCATCGAACTGTAAAGGTTTTATGGCACAAATCGGTGAGATATGAAATACACAAGAGAAAGAGCGAGTATATAACGAGTGTGCAGGCCTGCGAAATCCTACACCATTACAGAAACAAGAACAAACTTTTGATACCATAGCAGGAAATTAACGAAAATCAAATTATCTATTACGACGTCAATGGAGAAAAAAAAACCCCTTTAATTTATACGTTATTCATCTACAGTAATATATAAGCCATTTATAGATAGATGCTTACGAATTGCTACATAACTGAAGTACATATACGTTTTTGCCTCGCTAAGACTCAAACACTATGTGCACACAGTATCGATCAAACCCATAAAATTTGCACAACAAAATCATGTTCACATACACATGAGTGTGTGCGCTCGTGATATCACAGTATATTCGGCAAAATATGTAAATACATAAGTACGCAAGTCCATCACTTCTGTCCAAGTATGATTTCATACTCGTACATTATCACATGGGCAACCATACTACACGAGCTGACGTCTTCAAAAATCCAAAATTAACACACCCGTAACCTGGACTCAAACAGATATGAATTGACTCTATCTCTGCCCACAAAGAAATACAAATATCTCTTACAGTCCTTACTGTTTGGTCAATGGCATAATTAATTACCTCTACATGCTCGTTCACATTGTATAACGCAATCAATATCAAGCACGCACAGGGAAGTACAGAGTAGACAAGCCAATTAAGGCGAGTCCTTCCTATCATTAGATTCCCAGCAGTAGATGGATAATGATTATAAGAGTCAAATGTCCTTCATACGTATGTGCGTGCGTGAGTGCGTGTGTGCGTGCGTTTGTTTATTCGATCGGTCTGTGTTTACGTGTATATAGTTATATTAGTGACACAGCGACGTTCATCTAATCCAGGATATTGTCCATCCCTTCAGGACATTATCTTCCACATTCAGGACATTATCCACCACATTCAGGACATTATCCTTCCGGAAAGCTTGCACTTGGGCTAACACACTGCAACATGTAAACAATGAAACCGCAGACTAAGGTAAGCTCCTTCACCGCTCAACTATTCACAGACTCCGCCCTTCTCATAACTTCATGCTGTTGTACAGTACTCAAACGGTAACGAGCACACTTGCGCGCAATTACTTATTCACTCGTTATGATAGGCCAGATGATCATAGGACGTGGAGCCGTTGTGTGCAAGAAACGAGCTGGACACTCCCATGAAGGCGAGTACGACACGAGCGGAGGAGATATTTACGTAGAGTCAGGCACTATCATACACCCGGGCGTAACCATACGTGCTATATACGGACCAATACATATTGGAAGGAACTGTATAATTGAGGAAAAGTGTTTGATATCCAACGATAGTATTAATTATGCGGGGGAAGTGTTACATGTAGGAAGCTACAGTAAACTTGAGGTCGGGTGCGTGATAAAGTCGAGTGTGGGTGAATACGTTACTGCTGAAGGGAAATCAGTTGTTAATGAGCTGTGCAGTATTGGTGACGGTGTAGTTGTTGGTGCGGGGTGTGAAGTTGAGGCCGGCTCATCTATACAGTCGAACACAGTGGTATTCGGTTCAGAATGTAAACAACGCACACAGCATCCCGATGTTATTAAACATCGCAGTATCGTTACTGACCTTCAGCTACAATTCCTTCGATCTCAATTGCCGGCGAACAACGAAATTATGACTGCAACTGAATATTAGAATTATAATGTGATGTCCGTACTTGGCGTAGAATTTGGTATATACTTTCACGTGAAGAAGTCGTCTGTAGTTACACGTGTGTCCGTCCTCATGGTGTAATATATTGTCAATTTGTTATAGAATTCAGAAACACAAAGCATGATAATTGTTTTTCAGTTATACACCACCTTTTGAGTGATATATACGACGAGCTGTGAGATCGATGTGCGAGATGTACACTAGTATTAACCGGTTGAGACTGACAGCATGCAACGTACATGGCAGAAAATAATCAGTCAAAGCAACTCTTCAGCTCTTCCCGAAGTACGAAGATGCTAGAATTCGATTTTGTGTAATATTCAGTGATGATATTTGTTGTGCATTGTATTCTAGCAAGGACGTACATGCACACATTTAGACATCTAAATTCACGATAATTATACTATCCATGTTCGTTCCGTATGATGTATATCTGACCTACAAACGTAAACAAATCAATGCAATTCGTGGGTGTATAAGATTCGGCTCTACGTAGCCTTATGTGACTTAAAACCAGTTAATATGAAAACTCACACAGATACAATTAAATCGGTGGAACGTCAGGATGAGATTGTGCATGTATACTCGATAATAAATATGCAAACAAATTGCAATTCTATACTCTTTGTTTTCTATAAACTTGTGCTTACTAGTCACAATAACTATGTAAGCAATAGTCACCATGAGTTTACTACAGACAGAAAATTGATAACGAACATACACTACGATAATCTATATATTACATCAGCGAACAAAGTAGGAACACTATTCATTTGCAGTACAGCACACTATATCAAATGGATGTACAATAAATATTTCGCACTTTTTGAGTTACAAAGTTTTTTAATTACTCAATCTATAGGAGTTTTCATCAAGCCACAAGTACCTCTCGTAGAGTGTACCTTGCCTGCGTGCATACATTCAATAAAAACTCTAGTTCTTCGCCACTACCTTAATCACAATCCCGTCCTATTTCTGCCACTAACCCCCCACTCGGCACAGTATTGAGCTACAACACAACAGAAAGAAATATAATACATTAGGTATACCATTATAAACAATCTAGATTTGCTTCGAGTTCATAAAAAGTAAAGAAAACTTGCATAATAATATTAGTTTAATAAAAAACTATATTTACTACGCAAAGAATGAGGTCGTGGACGATATGTGGTTCAAACTTAAGTCGATATATTTAATCGAAAAGTCCGAAACCCATGTCCTCCTCTTCGGATTCCTCCTCAGGCTCGGGGGCGGCGGCGGCGGCTGGGGCGTCGCTAGATGCAGCAGCGGCAGGAGCGGATGCAGCAAGAGCAGCAAGAGCGGCCTCGGGATCAGCAAGGAAAGCCTTGGCCTTCTCGGCAAGAGGGAAGGTGATATCAGTCTCGCACGCGATCGCCAACACGTTCTTGTAAGAGTTAATGAACATGTGAGGAACGGCGGCAAGGGTGGGGTATCCGATGGCTAGAGACACGGAGGCCACGTTAAGAACGGCCTTCTGGAACTCGGACACAATCATACTCTCCGTGATGTCGAGGACATCGGGGTGGTATAGGGATCCACTCTCGAAGACATGAAGAACCACAAGACCATATGAGAAGGGAGAGATCTTCAACATGTTCAACAGAACAGCGGCTGAAGCATCCACACGCTCTCCGACCTTGATAAGATGGACGGGGTTGACAATCTCAATGGCTCCCTTCTGGATCTTGGTGGTAATGTTAAGGGCCTGGAAGAAAGAGATCTTTCCTGGGTCCATACCGGTGGATCCGGCGGGGATGTGCACATCAACAGGGGCAAAAGCTCCAGTACGGGCAGGGGCAGCAACCTTAAAGGATACGATCAAGTCACGCACTTCACCAAGATCCTCGTTGGTGAAAACGAAACCAACGTTCTGCTTGATAACAGGAAGAAGCTTGAGGAAATCAGGGTTCTCGGCGATAGCACCACGAAGAGCCTTGCGGATAAGAGTATTCTTTCCCATAAGAACCTCACCCTTGCCTCTTAGAGACATACGGATCTTCTGCATCTGATTGGAACCGACATTATCGACACCAACGATGAAGCACTTGGAATATTTATCGAAACTGGCCAATAGGCGTTCGAAATACGCAGCCTTTCTTTCCACCTTCGACATCTTGATTGAAGTGTTCGAGGGCCTTACGTTTAAGGTTATCTATGTTGAGTTATGGAAGACGATGTTTAGTTATGATATACACATACAACAATAGATCTTGCCACCGAAGTTCGAAGGTGATTTTCGTGTACTATAATTTTTTCGTGCACTATATTTTCGTGTACTATAATATAAAACAGAAACGCATGATGATTCGGTGTTGAAGCTTTTGCGATCGGAAATAGAGATTTTGATGTATCCGTACGATAATAAAATGCATAAGCACTTGAAGTTTCTCAACTTAGTAACACCAAAATCAACACGCTATGTACTCTTCAGTATACATGCATTGACGGCCACACCTATACAGGTGGTATCTAGTAACAACAAAATTTCATGAACATGTAAGACTTACAAAGATAAGATTGACGTGAGAGAAGGAAACTCAAACGTTTCCATGTTTCTTTATATTGAATAGAGTTGGTTGCAAAAACAGGTTACAACAACCTGTGTGGTGTGTTGTGGTGTGTTGTATGGGCTGGGCCCACTGTGGGTGGCCGTAGTGCGGCCAGCGCAAATGGGCACATGTGGACCACACTGTGTAGGTAATACAATTGCATACATTTTTGATTGTGGCGCTACGTTTTAAAATGCTGGTTTCTATTGTTTTTAACTTGGGTGTATCACTTCAACTCTTGAATACGTTTTGTAAAACGTACTTTCACTGTTGCAAGCATTGGAAATGACATTTTGTTGTGCTGTAAACAAAACGCACAACAAACACACAACTCGCCCAAAAACACACACACAACTCACAAACAAATCAATAACAGCTCTGGCGTTCTTCGTACTTGTGTTCGTTTGTGAGAGTATGTATGTTTGTGCACTTATACATGGATGTCGCATATGGCAATTTATTCCCAATGTGGTGTTAATAGGACGTCCAAGAACTGATATATTCTTCCTGTTGTACCGTATCACTATCATTTACCAGTTCCTCCAAGAGTCCCCTCAGTACGTCGGTTACATTCTTGTCTAAGGGCTGTGTTTTATTTCAACTAGGCCGAGCATTTGAAAGTAGGTTTACCCGTTTGTAGTAAGAATCTGCTATATGATCCATCACTAGCGCAGCACTAAAATCTCAGCAGAAATGAGTTTGTCACAGTTTTATTAATTAATTTACACAGTAGTTTCTAGAGTTGTCTATCGGTTTATTTGGTATCAGATATTGGAGACATGAGACCATTGATCTTCCATCAGAGAATGCCGCCAAAACAAGCCTTTTGTTCACCCCATACATTGACCACCCACATCTGTCGGCGATCTAAGTTATTCTAGGTACAAGAGTACAGGTTACTTTGTATTTGAATAGTACTTGTGCGCGCTTGTATACTTTACAAATAAACAGGATGTATGGACTGAAGAAGACCGCAAAAGCCTCTTTCTTATATTTACTGTACAAGGAAAATTAAGGAAGTATATACAAAATCACCGCCACCTATCTTTTCCCTTCTTTTTCCAGTCTTGTGAGATTAAACTTAAAATCGTAGTGCTAGATGTTTGTAACATGATGTTATCTCAAAGCACAGAATATTTCCTGGTTCGTGGTGGAGACACTCCTCCGTACATCTCATTATTAAGTGCGACTATCGCGTGCATCGATCTCGCAATATCTGTAACCTGTTTTGTGAGGGGAAGTACATGTAAATGACTAAAGTGCTGAAGAACATGTACTGCTGTATATCTTCGCTATGCTTCTTGCTTTTTTTGAAAGACACGTTCGCAAAAGTTGATGAGGTTAATATACTCATATGCGTATAAGACAATACACTGTAGAAGAAGAAACGTGATCTCCGGTGATCAAAGTATGCGCCCGGTGATCAAAGTATGCGCATACTGACTCCATATGCTGAAGCGTATTTGAAAGTGTACGTCAACAGCTACATCCATATAAAATACTCACAGCTACATTAATATTGAATACTCAAATGGCTGCATAGGATATATAAATATTGCCCACATCTATATATTCGTTTGCATTTCGTCCTTTTGAATCTCAAACGAGGTTCGGATTGTCGGTAGTGCGTACAAGTATATTGGTCATTCGCATGATTGCATGTATAAGTAACAAGGACACATACCTTTTGGCCGTCACTATTGTTTTCTTCTATATTTGGTATCTCAAAGGAGGTTTTGATTACCCTTGTACGAATAGGTATATCAATAGGTAGTGAGGTACCCAGCAAATTGGTACTTTCCGACTCCGATTTCTCCGGTATACTCACATGCACCGAACTAGACATACTGCCCGTAGACGTATATGCGTGTGACCTGTTCGTACTAGTGTGCTTAGCATACGTGCCATGTATACGTGATGATACTTGCGAGTCTTTGTTTGCATTTGAGTGTGAGCGAGTGCTATTGGACTGTTCAAACACTAATCTCTCGTTGCTCTTATAACCCCCTCCTCCACCAGCGCTTTTTTCACTTTCGCTCGAGGAGGTATGTATGCCCACGGGCACGGCGATGCTTGAGGGTGTGTGTGTGTTTGTGTTTGTTTGTATGCTGGTGAGTGCCTGTGCAGGAGGAGCGACAAGCGATGGTGGGCTGCTCTCGAGAAAGTCCATCTCTTCGTTCTCTTCGTGTTCTTGCCGTTGTTGGTTTTTAGTTTGAATTAGCTTTTGTGGCGTCGTTGTGAGCGCATGTGTCCGTGTTTGGGATCGCACATTCATTTTGGCTTGGGTTGTGATGAGATTGTCAGATTCCTTTTTCGTGTGTACCATGTATTGAGTAGCTGTATGGAGAGTGGGATTATGTGAGCACTGTGATGTGATTATGTAATATGTACATACATAGAGGAGCGTGTTCATTCTTTCGTCAGCGCTGTTCTTACCCACTTGTAGGTTCTGTGTGACTGTGCAAGAACATGGCGTTAAAACATTGAAAATGGGGCCTAATGGAAGACATGACCCTAACGATGCGCTACATGATTATTAAGACGACACACATTGGATGTACACTAACAACAAGCAACGTGCCTATATACACCCACATGAACGTAACAGCGCACGTTCACTCCATAAATGCTACATCTGCGCACTGTACCTCGCACGGCAGGGGCTGATAACGAGCCAGGTATTATAGGTTCATACGAAACGGCCAGTTTAACCGCTTGTCCTAAAGATCAAGCGATTTCGTAGTGAGTGTAAAAGTCTTAGAAAATATACATGTTTGGGATGTGTGTAGGACTCAACGAATGTGTTGGCTACGAATATTTGTAAAAGCATGAGAGTGGGGCTGGAGGGATCGAGAAGGGAATTGTTAGATCGAATTCATCCATGTATATTCACTGACACAAACGTTGTGAAAGGTGAACATCGCCGATAATATATAAGTATACATATTACATGGCCAACGTTGGCAGTACGATATTTCCTCACTGTATTTACACATGCACATAAACATCTAATCATAATACGGTATGTCAACATTCACCACACCGCGTGCAAACGCATACATATAAGAACAGCATATATAAAACTTAAGAACAGCATATTCAAAACGTATTTGCTATAATAGCACCCCAACTTATCCACACACACACTCACTGACTCAATCACTCACTCAAACACTCACTCACTCACTCACACATACATACATACATACATACACACGCACGCACACGCACACGCACACACACACACACACACACACACACACACACACACACACACACACACACACACACACACACACACACACACACACACACACACACAAGTGCTGCTGCGTATAAGTTATACATAAATACCTGCTTTCTTGTCTAATTCATTCTCATTTAGTGGAACGAGCTGACGCCTGGCAAGATTTTGGCAAATCAGATTGTACAACACGTTCTTATCTCGCTCCGCTCGGCGCTGGTACTTTCTAAGGTCAGCCTTTTGTTTTTCACTGAAACGCCTATACAAATCAATAAAGCATGTAACGTGAATCCATTGTGAGAATATAAAAAGATAGTAGACTATCAACCAGACTAATGTGGGAACGATCACGCATACACTGATATGCAAGTTGCTCTATGTGCTACACAAACGTACACATCCAAACATATGCGCAAAAGCAGACATACACAGGGGTATGTACACATGGGATTCAACATGATCATACACACCGGATCCTATCATCTGTCGCCGTTTTCTCATCATCCAAATTCTTTTTTAGCTTCTGTTGCATTGCCGTAAGGAGGTCAAGGCACCATTTTGGTTGTTCAAGGACATCTGTATACGTTTATGTGTTCCAAGAGTAAGAGCATGCGAGTTGTGTGTATGCACACCAGAGTTTATGCATCAATCTGATGTGGTTCAAAGACGCTCCGCGTATACGTAAGAGTGTGAGTGTGAATATGCGTTTAACATGCACCTCTACCGTCTCATACATCGTGCTTACATTTGCACACATATACATCCGCATGCACACACGCATACCAAAAACATACACATATATACCCAACTATACACGTATGTGAGTCGTAAACACACTCATACGTCTGTGCCTCGGTCGCTGAATTTGTTCAGATGTTCATACAAGCATGTATGCTACCATCCTTCCTATATATTCATACATGTTTACATGCATATGTATGGTATACACATGTACCTTTTGGTAGTTGATCAGGAACCTTCGCGTTTTTCAAAACCATTTTGAAAACCTCTGAATATTCCCCGTGCGATTGGCTTTCCTTGATCTCTCTATCAGCACACTGTGCAAAGGTGGGCAAGTGACAAAAAAATTGGAATATTGGTGGTGGATGCCCATTTTTACACACAATCACACCAAGATTCGGTTGTGTAGATGTGAACGTTTGTCCGTAAACACGCCAACTATATACGTGGGCACATGAACATGGATGTATCACATTCGGGTATACGTACTGGCGTGAATACTGCTAACCATTTCTGTACACACGCCTGAGCAACATGTACATACGTATAGATATACGTTGCATGGAGTAGTTATTAACGATATGTACGCTACGTACGGAAATATAAGTGTGTAATAGTGTGGATGTATCAGAGAAAAAGTGTACCGACGTATGAAATGTGACCAACTTGTACGAGCATGTGGCACACATGTCATACCAAACAGGACATTGATACAAGTATTTCAAATTTGGGTTTCCTGTGGGGCAGTATAGATATGAAGTGTAACTAACGTATATGTGCAAGTGTGCATTATGTCTTACCAAACAGGACATTGATACAAGCATTTGTCCGGAACCAAGTGCGGGCTTCTTGTGGGGCAACTGCATGTCCTCTGCTCCGTACATATCCATATTGCAGTTCTGAATAAACACAGTATATTAAATGAATACAAGATATCGACGAAAGAGCAACTTCCAGTGCTCTTCACCATACATGAACCGTTTCACATGTATTCATTTTACAGCTCCCTTACTTTAACCAAATAGCCTGTTTTTAGCAAAGGTACAAACATTATTGTGCGTACATACATTATATGGAGCATAGCACATTGGCAAGTGTATACTATGTATGCGCGTACGTGTGCGTGTACGTGCACCTATAGGTGCGCGTTTACAGCAGTCCGAACGTATGCACGTAAATGTGTACATCGTGAAGTGCGCATACTTACATCACATCGCAGAATTATCCACCCTTGAGTCTCTCGATTGCTAGCCAGACGAGGTTGTTCCTGTTTACATTAATTGTAAAGCAAAATAACAGGGTATATGTAAGCTTCGGTTTCTACATATGGTGTGAAGGGTACAACAAGCATAAGATTCGTACAGGCTTATATATATATATGACAGGTCCTAACAACAGTTATATGTTTAAGCATTTCTTCTAAAGCTGTTTATGTATGCATATGTATGAGCATGGTATTACAAATATTTTCCAGATTGGATGGTACTTCACATCTGCACGCTTACAAACGCGTTGTGTTCGTATACGAAACATACAATATTGATACCCCCTAGCCCGAATCGATGTATAGATACATGCTGAAAGAATGAGTCTGCTTCTTCCAAATGACCAAGAGTGCTTGGTAGTGTAAACCTGGTCAGCTCATTTTGAACTGAAGATGCTGTGTAGAGCTGTTCGTGAGGTGGATAAATGAATGTTCAAGAGAGTATATAAGAGGAAAATGAATTTCATTTCATAGCAGTTATGTTCGTTGTTCATATACATGAACCTGTGTGTGAGCAGGAGTATGTGCGTGTGCTCGTTCCTGTACACGTGCTTCTTTGAGTTCACTTCACGAGATTTTATCTATGTGCCTGCTACGTAGGCGTTCTGTAGCCTCTACAATCTTAGGATTGAAACTAGATTTCGATGTATGTACAGTGTGTGGAATTACTCTTGATCAATACAATCTATCGTTGTGAGGGTTTGTGCGCTTTTTACAGTGATTACCCAAGCTTGTGAACATTATATTTACGGCAGAATCAAGTACCAAAAGTATCTTTAACTCTTTTCCTATACCCTACACATACACCAAATATCGTGCATACCATCCGACAACACAAACATACTCTGGCACGCATTGTACGCATTGGCATCTTCAAGGAACAAAAAAAAAACAATGCACACCCACATACACTCGCACATTCTCCAGACCCACACTCACTCATGCACACTCACACATCCTCAGACAGACTCCCACTTACACCCACACCAACTCGCTCACAAACCAACTCACTGCCACCCACATCAACTCACTCACACTTATATTTACACACAGAAACACACAGGCAAACACACACATATATTATAGACGCACATACACACGCGCACGCCCAAGAAAACGCCATACGCCTAGGCACACACACACATACACTCACACGCGCACACTCCTTCCCTTCATACACACGCACATACGCACACACACGCACACACACGCACACACACACACACACACACACACACACGCCTTGTACCTTTATATTCAAACATTCACAAGTCAGTAGACCCATGTTTTCCCTTATCTCTGTCACACACTTTGACTTTTAAGTTTTCCGTAGCTGAGAGATGCGTTAGGTAGATGTATCAGAAGACCTGGCTACAACCCAGAAGGCATGTCCGACCTACTGTTCATTTACGCAAGCGCAATGAATGTGCTAAAGGAAAAGTATTTGGGCGTTGAAGTGTATTTTACTGTGTGTATGTGTTGGTTCTGTGTTGGTTCGGTTTGTACTTAAACCGTGCACCGTAGTACCATAATTATATATACATATATGATTTCCAAATCGCACAAACCAAGCTCTATTTAGAATGAGAATCACTACCGCTTTCTAACGCGTCCGAGAGAAATGTGGACAGTCACTATATTTGGTGGGAGGATGATTCACTTGCCAGGAAGATGGGGGATAAGGTAACGTCTGTGTGTGTGTTTGTGTGTGCGTGGTGTGTGTGTGTGTGTGTGTGTGTGTGTGTGTGTGTGTGTGTGTGTGTGTGTGTGTGTGTG
>JAWQFL010000013.1:817716-872504 GCA_033442365.1 Creolimax fragrantissima
GTGTGTGTGTGTGTGTGTGTGTGTGTGTGTGTGTGTGTGTGTGTGTGTGTGTGTGTGTGTGTGCGTGTGTGTGTGTGTGTGTGCGTGTGTGTGTGTGTGTGCGTGTGCGTATGTGTATGTGTATGTGTATGGTGAGAGCCCTAGGTTAAGGTGGCTTTTAATAAGGCCATCTAATTCCCAACCACAGGTCCGCATTCTCTTTTTTTTTTCTCCGAACGAAACGAACATACGAACAAATCCTTTATAAGACGGACGTGCGGACAGACAGACTGAAAGAAGGACAGAGAAAAAGAGCTCACTGGGACCGCCCGTTGGTCCAGGCTCTGTAAATGTGTGTAGGTGTGGTTATGGTGATGATTTAAATTTAATTTTATTCGAAATTTATTATTCAAATAACAATGGATGTAAACCACAAAGCAAAAGATACAAAAAAAACCTGAAACCCCAAAAATAAACACAACTCATACACAAACACACACACACAAACACCAACCGCGCACAGAAGTAAACAAATCATGGTGAAACAAGGCTATATCCAACGAAGATACAGACAAATGTATCTACGTAATGTACAAACAATTCAGAAACCGAATTATTCGCTCAGTCTGCATCGTGTTCGATATCAAATCTCGATGTTTGTGCTCGTCTTGTTTGTAGAATCGGGCTACTCTGCGTAGTAAAATTAATTAAGATTGCGCAGTTTGCTATATAAGCTATTGTAATCCCGATAGCTTATTCCTGTTATGCTCCATATCTATAAGAAAATGGAGTATAGTATAATGTATGCGCAGCAAGATTTATTTGCGTGTTAAAATGTCGTCGTTTTTCTTGCGTTTTGCTTCATATCTCTTCTTTTACTAGACCTGCTTTTTCAGATGTACATCTTAATATAGTTCCAAAGGAATGTGTTGAACGCTTGACCTGGCATACAACTGAGTTCAAATATACTGTTTGGTTTATATATGTATTTCAAGTCCTTTTATCCCTGCAAACAAATGACTAAAGAATACTCGACACATGCAAAGCACGGCAATGCTATTTGCGAACAACGTACAGCAGGGAGATCTTAACATGACATGCAAACTGAGAAGTGTAATAAAAGTTTTTTAAGGACTAATCTGTAAGTACGTTTCTTCGGATTTCGTTCGTTGTTCAGTGCAGCTATCACATTAAACCTCTACATAAATGCTTCTGTATATTCGAAGATCGTAAAAAAACATGTATGGAGTGTATTCTTAGCAAGGGTTTGTAGATATCATCTCTCTTAAGGTCCGCCCATGAGCAAACTCTGGTTATCAAGTCATAACCGTTTATTAGCGCTTTATGGTTATACTTTAAACATAACTATAAAAACGTTTGTTCTTTCAGTAAATTAGCTTGACTTTGCATAGAGACACCCATAGCTTGTGACAGTGCTATATAAACCATCCTACAATAAACATGATTGCACGAAAAGAACTTGTAGGCTTTTACTTCCTCTTCCTTTCATGTCCTCCTCTCACTTAAAAGACAGTACACTAAACGTCACTTCTCGTAATGCTATTAAACCCACGAGAACGGCAACGCCACTGAATGAGTGAGCCATGATGTGTCAGCGTAAAGCATACATATATTTGTTATACATGATTAACCATAAGAATAACCTGATCTATAAATAAATAATTTCGTACACTGAAACGGAGACCTTCGCCCTTCCCCTCCGACTTTAGTCGGCCAATGTACGGGTTCTGCTAACCCCGTAATAAACAAAACGCGGAAAAATTACACTCAAGGCACAAACAACAACACACAGCACGCACGTTAAGTAGTACGTACAAAGTGTGACCGTGTTTACACATCACATCCTTCAAAATGTCGTTGATTGCTATGGTATACTATGTGCTTCTAGCAGAATGCGTTCTGCTACTGCTCCTGCTCACCCCCTACGCCAGAAACGTTGTGGTTTCTGTTGGCAGTTACCTTCCTAGTAAGTCTGTGATCGTGTTTGAACTGTGAATTTTGAGTATTTATAATGTACGCATGTTCTTTAACGTACCTCTATGTATGTATCTATCATTTAAACTGGAAACCTCCTCGTCACGTGATATGTTTCTTTCCTAGACTGTGTATACCAATACATATATTCATGGGAGATGTGTGAGTATGGGAAATTGGAAAGCACGAAAATCTGTGTGATAGATTTGGCTGTGCGTGTGAATATGGTTGTAAAGGATATTGTGTACGTTTCATGGATATAGGACAAACATGCCACAAACGGACTTACTCTTATCACCTCTAGCAGTTCTGTTTTTTTATATTTGATTTACCTGATGTGTGAATTGTATGTGATCAACAACCAGATTGTCTCATCGCAAGTTATATTTGATTTACCTGATGAGTGAATTGTATGTTATCAACAACCAGATTGTCTCCTCGCAAGTACAATGTGAAGACCCAATAGGAAGGTCCCTTATTTTTCACAACCCAATATATTACACGGATTATACTTTTCACTGCATGCAAATATCTCTTCCCAAGTTTCTATATAGTTCCATAATCTTGTTTGAACAATCTCTCGATTCCTCGTCATACCGTTAAGTTCGTTGTCAACAGCCTATGGTCAAGCAACATCGCTAGTGAATAATTCCTTTACTAAAGTACCACGAGATTCGTAGTGTTATTAGGGACTGGGATATATACTCCACGCACGTCCTTTCAGTGTTTACTTGAACGCACGACCACATTACTCTGAGATTCGCTTGCAAACCCGCTTGCTTGTCACATGTCTCCAAGTTAAGAACAACATGAAATATCTATACTCACGATGTGGTTGCTACACCCACTCACGCGCACACACATTCACCCATACTCACCAACACACATACACATATTTATATACATACACGCACCCACACATACACACGCTCACATATACAAACACCGACACACCGACACACCGACACATGCACACCTACCTGTACATGTATATATACTACCCACACACATACGCCCACACCCACACCCACACACAGACACACAGACACACAAGCACACACACACAGACACGCACATATATATGCACACACATATGCACACACACCCACACACAAACAGAAAAACACATACAAAACAGACACTCACACAAACGTTCGCTGGTACTTACCTGCCACGCCTACAAAGTACATTTGCACAATGCAATTTCTTTGTTTCTTCTACAGAAAAACTAAAAAATCAAACAAAAAGACGACTAATGTAAGACACACTACTACTCTCACACGCAATGAAATCGAAACATAATACACCGACATAACTATATACCTCTATAGTAACCTCCGCTCCATCTTTTCACCATGCGTGTTGCAAACTGACGTAACATATACTATTCATTGCATATAATATAATTTTTAACGTACTACACTTCCTCCCTTGTGATTCGTACAGTACAAAGTATGAAATGGTACGTGATGGCTTCAGTTGCAATAGTAGCGTTCATGTCTGAAGGTAAGCATCCTACACTTCATTATCTTGCCTGGAAAAGTTTGCATAACATGTGTCTAATATGTTTGATTAGTACAAGTTAGAAGTTGTTACTTTCTGAAGATGGTTAACCCCCAACTCATTACCTTACCTTACCTGGAAAATTTCATTTGCTTAACATTGTGCATTTTTTTACGTTAAAAGATCACATGTAAATCTGTTTTCTGTTTTTCTACCTGCCTTTTCTACCTGCCAATTCAATCGTACAATCCTGATAAACAGAGACTCTACGACGAATGTACAAACTTCAAGGGCAGAGATCTTCGCTGGACCCTAACGACGTCGGATATTTGGCTGAGAAGGAGGTATGTTAACTGGTTAATTCATTTGTGATTGTAGACAACGTGTTTGGTATGCACTCTTGTTGTGCAATTCGAAACGTGTATTGATACCCATAAACACTAATTTCTGTTCTTCTCTTGGGAATAAACACAAGGCCCTTATGCCCCCTATCCTCCGAGCTCAGCGTGATTCGTACATCTGCGGGTTTGCGCTGTTCTTTTGCTTGTAAGTCTATAAATCTGTATCGATAATCAATTTTGCTTATTTGATAGTGACTACTTCCATTTATATTTTATTCTTCTTTCCGTTTAAAGCAAGTTTTCTCTTTGATTTCATACAGCATAATTCCTCTAACTTTCACAATGGCTCGCGATCTTAAGTTGACGAAACAGGTTTGTAAATGTACAATACAGCACGCTCGCAAGAATATCTCTAGTACTCTCTTAGTTACATCAGAATTGTGCAAAATACATGTTGGTATCAACGCAATCCCTGACACTAGCTTATTGTACTCGCCCGTTATCGAAAATTTTATTTTTCTGTATCTGTAGAAGGTAAAGCAACAGTAAGTCGAGAAATGAACTGCTGACTTTGCGGGTAAAAGCGCGGCGCGGAGTATACGCAGTCGATACCTACCAGAGTGCCTTGCTGTCTGAGGTAAAAGAAACAACCGGGACAAATACTAACAGAAATGAGCGCTTTAGTAATGACAGTGTAAAATAAATCCGGGATAACGTACAGACGCTTGTCCATTTGAAAAACTCCCATTTGAGTTGGACAAGTGAAAATTTCCATTTGTAGATCACGAGCGAGTCGATGTTGTGGTGTTTAACACCGTTAGTAGCAATATTCACGTGAAGCGCGCTTCATACGTAGTAGTATTGGATTGAAAAGTTTCTGAAAGTTTCTGGAAATATCCCTTCCCCAGGTAGTGAGTATTGAAAGTGCATGAAATCTCTTCTGTGTGTATAGCATGAACCAAATTGAGTAAGCTATTCAGTAAACACCACAACTAGTAATATTAACGTGAATTACGATTCACCTCTATATTTTATTAGTATATCTAAATAGCACTACGTGAAGATTAACAAGCAAGAATGTGCGTGGTTCAAAACTAAGATAACGTGAACTACGCTTCACATATATTTCGGGTGCGAAACGAACAGTAACATGTACTTCGATATATTAACGTATTAAACAGTTTTATTATTATATATAAATAGCACTACATGAAATTTGACAAGATAGGATGTGTGGTTCAAAACTAAGATATACACTCGAAGAAAGGCACAGAGATGCAAGCATCAGCGTGAAGGAGCAGTATATCAACTCTCATCGTACCACGGGTCAGTCGGCGTTTGATGCTTCAAAACGAAGTAAACAAACATTGACTAGCCACAGATCTACTATTCCATCGTTGTAACACAGACTAGGCTATTATAGTCGTCACGGAACCCGAGAGTTCGATCCAACAACCCACTGCTAACTCGAACAATGGATATATTTCCAATGTAGTTCATTAAAACATCAAGAAAAAAACAAAAACCTATACAAAGTCTTGAACAAGTATGAATAAGATACTCACACTGAGCAAGAAAAATTTCTTTGAAAAATTGAAGTCCACAAATTTATCCATCCTGTTTATTACCATGGCACATTGTAGTTAGCGATCGCTTCGTAAATCTAGACAGCTCTAAAATATCTGTTGAAGTTTCAATGAAACAAAGATATTTAGCAATCAAAGAAATCTCTCTCATCACGCATTGAAATATAGCAGCAAATATCCTTTAGATAGAGAATCAGTAATTAAGTTGGTCTCATTGGCACACCGGCCTCGAGGAGTTTAAGACAAATTATTTTTACATCAGTACTCAATGGATAGCATATTCGAATGTATACCACAGTGAAATTATACATGCAACAACACTTTACATACCTATACACCCTTCCAAGTGCGCAAGGTGATCCAGTCCTAAAGAATGAATATGGGCATGCGCGAAAGCACATGTATATACGAACCCATGTTAACAAAAATTTGTTTCACCTGTTGTTCTACGCATGCACCACGCACGCATGCACGCTCACGCGCACGCCAAGGCACACGATGTTGTTGGAATACGTCCCACGAGGATTTAAGTACCGAACTTTGAACCACGACTGGCTTTTTTTTTTTGCAATTAAAACTGTCTCCCAATTTCCACATCATGATCCACTGGTATTTGACACTTTTAATTGGTCGTTATACGATAAAATATTCGTCACCATTGCTCTGTGAGTGGATCAGAGATAAAGTTTCTCTTCATAGCACAGAGGGCACTCAGATTTCCACCCAAAGTTTAAAAAAAAAACAACCTCATACTAATTAATGGTGTGCACGACTACCGCACAACACCATTTAAACGGTTTGCGTAAGCAAATAACCAACGAGTACATTGTTACACTATATATAACGTACAGGGTTTGTCTGTATGATACCTTTTTTTTGAGCCATACATTCTTAGATTTTAGATTTTCGTATTGTTGATCAATATCCTGTAGATGAAAACATCGACTAGGGGTATTGTTGGAAGGTCATATCCTGAAAACATCGATTAGGGAGAAAGAAAATGCAAATCACATTCTTCGGCTGATGTAAGCGATGATGAAATTTGACACAGGCTACTTAGAATTTACGCAATTCTCACTGTCACCCGTAAGTTTTACTGGTTAAAAAATTCAGGCAGTATAACTTAATAAACCCAATCACGCGGTGGTTGTCTAAACCTAGCATACAGCTTCTCGCTGGCCGCGTAATTGCCACTGTGAACCAATAAACCCTAAATCACGTTTACACGTGTAAACAAAATAGACATTGAAGGGCGCCTTTTAGCATAAATTGACACATTTGCTAAGTGGAAGGGAGTGTAAATTTATGCTTATATTTATATGTGACAGTGTTTAACCCCTCCGCTTGTGGTTGCTGTCCGAATAGTGTTCATTTAATTTTCAGACGCTAACATAAATTGCCTTATGGTTTTTTCATCATGAATAAGACTACCTTTCACTCTATCTACAGTCTTTTACCAAATGGCTGTATAAACAATTTTTGATCAGATCTGGGACCCAGTAGTTGATAGTAGATTTGTTAACAAATATCGATGACAGGCCAATAAGTAGAGTGATTGGCTCAGAATCTGGTCTGTATCACGAAAAAGAACCTGCATCTCCTGCATCACAGCCAATGGAGAACAGCTAGTTTTGTCAGCTGATTCATGTAATCAGCTTTATTCGCAATTATTGCATGCCGCGCCCACCCATCACCACCTACCTCATAAGGTTCTTTCGTTTTTGCGTGTTGCTTTAGTATGACCAGCTGATTCCCTTTGTATATAGTTTTCATCCACACTCAGCTGTTAAATCAGTTGCATATTAAGACGTTTTACGAAAAGTTCAGTTAACCGTATACGTCTAACTTTAGCGAACACCACAATGCACATGATTGCCCCACAAGAAAACTTTATACTATCACAGTTACATAAGGTAGACGAGACGATGGTGAACGTTGATCACATAAACATCCAGGCATCAAGCCCGCCCCGGTGCGCTAAACAATTTAAGCGGAATATATCAATCTCGTTTGCAGGGTCAGCTCTGAATGATCTTCAATTTACGAGTAACAGTGACAACAAAATGGATATGACAGAGTTGCGCTCTACATTCTCGCCGCCGTCTCTCCGTCGCTTGGATGAGTCTTTATCGTATACCAGAAACAAGCACGACTCTTCCACGACGCTCACAAGTAACCTAGATGATATGAATTTAAATACAACTCAATTGTATGCTATGGATCCGGAAAATGTGTATGCTGGCTTATTAGTGAAAAATGGGAAAGGTCACGTTGAACACTGGACCGTTCACACTCCGGCGACGGAATATACGTCTGTTACTTTTGAGAAGTGCGAATCGTGTTTAAGCTCGACACAGGCTTGTGTCTCTTGCAGGGATTCTATAGTTGGAAAGACCCCTACCTTAATTCCAGTAGACCTGGTAACGCATAGGAGTATTCACACTCAGCAACTCATTACTATAACGAAATGGGATAGCATCAGAGTGTCTTCATTAAGGAAACATTCGGAGACCGTTGCCGGTATTATTCTTTAAGCGACTTGCATGATATTTATTGACACATAAAAGAAAATTGCGGATACCGAAAGGTTTTGATAATGTTGGTATACAGTCTCAAAAAAAATTGCGGGCTACCCTCCTGGGCCTGTGCTATGAATATATGAAGTAAGAGAACTAGGTAGACGGATCAATATGTAAACTTACAATACAAGTGGCTGATTTGTCCACTAAGACGGATACAGACTGATCTTGGATTCTTAAATAAACCCCTGTCTTACTAATATATGAATTTAATAGTCTCGAGAATTAGCTGCTCCACGTAAGCGCTTAACGAAGATTGGTATGTATGTAACTTGGATGAAACATGTCGTTAATACAATATAGAAATGAGTTGGTGCACCGTGTTCATGCTGGAGGTTGATACGAAAGAAGCTCATACACCAAATTTCAAATATTGTTCTCGGGTTTTATTGGAATGACAGAACAGCAGGCATTGTAATGCTGTTGCTTCCTAGAGCCACAAAACACTTAAGGTGTACTTGTCCTATTCCGCGAGTCCACAGAATAGGACTATTCTGCTTGCAGCGTAGTATGATAAACTTTGAGAATAATAGTCTACATCCTATTGCTTTGCATATTCCATTAGGCGTGATACTTGCGTACCATAAGGAAGTGGTTATACATAAAACATAGATAAAAACACTGTAATCGTAGAATGGTTATATATTAAATATGAATAAAAACATTGAAATCAGAATTTTCCATGCAATCAACAACAGTACATATAATGTACAATATCAAGCCAAAATCTTGATAAGTTTATTCCGTATTTCAAGCTACCTGGGGCACGTCTCGCCATCCATTAAAACTGGTTATTATTCAACGTGCTGTAGAAAGTGAGAGCATAGCGTGCGACACTCACAACAGCATGATATATCTATGTACATTATGTAGTGTTCATCGCCATCTTCGGCTAGTATAGTTTCTTATAAATTTCAGACGTTCTGCAGCCTCATCAGCTGTGAGGTTGGTATCGCATATTGGTTCCGGTTTCCGCGAGGGGCACTCAAACCCTAAATTCTCGTAGTCAAAGAAGGAAGTCTTTGTAGGGGTAGAGCTATGGACTCTCACTACTTCCCCGCTGTTACCTTCAGTAAGATAGCTTGACGAGTCATATCCACTGTCCGATGGACTCATGCAATTATTTGCTACAGATATATTTTGATTGCTATCGGTGGCCTTGAATAGAGTCCTTTGTTTACTACCAAGATTATCGTCCTGGCGATGACTTTGGCTTCTTACGTTCGATATATTGTTTGGGTTCAGGGCCATTGGCCTGGGTAGGCTCTTGTAGTTCGACATAGCTGAAGATATCCTCTAAGAGAGGAAATTAGGTCGACTTCATCACCCACCGTCGTGATACTAGAAGCGCGTCTTTATAGATGTAGTTTGCTACTATCTTCAATGGATGTGCTGTAACGCAGTGAGGTTGAAACAATTAAGTACGATTATATAACAGCCAGAAGGCAAAAACAATGACAGTTAGATCAGACGGTAAGCAGTTAGATCAGACAGTAAGCACGCTGTTGTATTATTAAAAAATAACAACATGAAACGTGCAATCCTCCAACCACGATCTGGATGCCCATTCTCACACCACTGAACTTCCAATTGCTGCAAGCAGTACGATAGGACGCTCAGAGGAAGTAGCAAGGCTGATTTCATTTTGGACAAAGTATGTAGTAAACTAAATAACGACGCAGCATAAGATGTGTTTTTAATATTCATTGATCGGAATCAAGCCTCCTTAACTAACCTGCTCAATTGAAACATGATTGAAAACAAACATATGCACGACTGCATTAATAAATAAAAACATGAACATGTGCTGACTGATTGATTTTTTTTTTTTTTAAAATATGTCGAGAACGTGATTGTCACACTTACAGTACACAGATAGATTTGATTGGCCATCCGTGACAAGTTTTGGGTGGACAATAAGATTCTCTTATTGGTAAACATATAAATAATAGTTTTTTTGTGCAGTGCGTAGAGTACTTTTATTGGCTGATAAATAATAATTTTGTTCATGCATATACTGACTTAAAACCTACGTTTCCGAACAATCCACTTAGATGTGCCTGCGGTGCGCAAGCTATGTGAGCAAGATGTTTATCCTATTACAACCATCTCAAGAAGTAATATCGCAAAGCACGACCAGCTAGCTACGCAGAATTCAACTGCAACGCAAATAGTCGACGTCTGCTACGTTAATTCATTGATGTGTTAGACATGGGTACGAAAACAAAATGCCTTTTCTTGTCTTCAGATTGGTGAGTTAGTGATAATCACTTATGGCACTTCTTCCTCTAAATCACCTGGCAGAAGCTGCAGTTGTAGTTGCTTAAGCACAGAACACTCTGGCTTGAGTGCATACAAGGCTCATGTAACACAATGGTGTCACTTCAAATGGTGTATGTAGTATTTCAGGTGAAGTTTACAAACAACTGAACCATGTCGACGTGCGCTGCAGGAATGGTATATTTGGAAATGTAGTAGAATTCTCTCGAGTGGATGTATCCTTCAGCCCTAGCTGGTGGCCAACGTGTACTTGGGAGTATTGCGCACATGAAACACCGCAAACCCACACATATCTCTACCTGTACTTGGTGCAGTTAAGCATGTAGTATTCCATTTAATAGCGCCATGTTCAGTGTTCACAGTGTGATACTTTTACAGGGATTCAAAAGACATTGTTGCATGAGGAGTTCTATTAATCAAACGTGTAATAGCTTTAAATGTTATAAAAGTTGCATAAATTGTGTGTTTGTACCGTATGTGGAAGTATGAGGTAGTACTCGAATCTTAAATACCGCTGTGTAGTAGATACGATGCATTGTTCTCCGAGTACTCCATATATCAACAGTTGCACTATATTCTCAAAATCAGTATATTAAGAATCTGTAAATCTACGAGATATAAAGTGTCGCTTCAATCAAGGTACTGGGCGCATAGTCATATATTTGAGCACAGGCTATAGTGAAAGGTCACTCCAATACTGATTAAGAATACAACCATAGTCTCACAGTACATCTACCTTCTGTATAGTTGTATATGGAGATAATACCAACTACAGTGTTTTAGTAATATGTGATGAAAAGCGGAAGGCAATTATACCATGGATCACGTTGCTGGAGTATATTGTATTATCTCACTTGAAGGATGTAATACTACGAAAGGTATTGCGTCACTTTATTCGAAGACTGAGCATATTCAAATACTTTTTGCGTCCAACAATTTATGAACTCTTTTTTTATGCGATCACAGCCACATTCATATTTGCACCTTTGTTTACTATGTTGACAATTATTTTTCATACCTATCAATAACCAATAGGGTAAACAAAGACCTATCCATGCATTCATCCATACATACCCTTCATTCCATAAGTCAAATACATTCATTCCCTTGTCACCCAGTACGAACTTTATTTGAGAACAGGCAATATTGAGACGTCAATCCAATACGCACTAAGAATACAACCGTAGTTTCATTAACACATAATGAATATATAGTGGAAGGCAACTCATACCAAGGATCACACTGATTGAGAATCTTCTAATATCTCACTTGCAGGATAAGTGATAAGTTCAGGACTAACTAATGTATAATTGATAACTACACCTCCCAAATCAAATGGACATGATGTACAAAGCACGGACAATATTCCGTTTGATTGTACTCGTAAGAATTCTACAACTGATATACAGTCCATTATAGAAATAGGTAATATTTCTTACAATATAATCAACAAGATCTTTGACAAAGCCCACGTGTAGCAACAACGCAAAACAACGTAAACATGTACCCGCAAGTGTAAGGCTATGTAACTTGTGCTGACGCCACAAGATGAAAGTGTTGATATATTTAGCAGTACTTTTCGTTTTTTATTCTTCAGACGAAGGCGTGCAGAAAATTGCAATTTATTCAAAAACCTGTAGAAAGTATGATAATTGATAACACCGTAAACCACGTTATTGAAGAATCATCAGAGAATTTGGGCGGGGTTTCAAATGGAATGTGTGAACGCAGCAAATCGTTCTCCTGGTACAAAGTCATACTACATTCATACACACACACACATATACACGCACACACACACGCAAACACACACACACACACACACACACACACACACACACACACACACACACACACACACACACACACACACACACACACACACACACACACACACACACACACACACACACACATATATATATATATATACACGCACACACGTACGTATACATATATACATAAAATTCCCAAGTAGATTTAATTTGACCCGAGGTTCTTGCCATGGACATGAACACGCGGTTACCTGGCCCACTGCCAGAAGAAACCTTAAGTACGCTCAAGGTATACACCGGGCAACTAAGTATTGGAGTATTTATGGTCTCGTGAATATTTACATCGCTTTGGCTATTTACATAGCAACAAAGATTTACACGCTTGACTTTTTCGCCGGAACAGTCTTGAATTTATGTTAATAAACCCTTTAATCTTGTATCAACTCCTTGTCTATGAGATATATCCACCACTGCACTAATGAATGGTCGAATATCGAGCGCACCAAATTGCCATTCATGCATAAGCACACATATATATAAATATATATATATATATATAATGATAACATATACACTCAAACTGCAACCCAAAAATACATATATTACTATATATGTCTTGATGTATCCGATATGCCATACTGTTCAGGTCTGTACATGTACACAAAAGCCTAATTGTGCACTGGCATTCACCTTGAAAATATGCAGCTAGCCATCAATGCAAAACTTGAGTCCTTAGAGTACGAAGAACGAGACGATACACTCGTGCACTACATTGTTGTTCTGGTAAAGAATAGGCACACGGGAAGACAACTCAATGACGACCTTACCACATTCTTGGGTGCACTCACAGTTACATTCACACACTGGCTGTGTGATCTTCTTTTAAATGCAGAAGTTCTAAACGAAGGTATGTACAGAGGGATGCACACAAACTCACACGTATACGCATATTTATGAGGATGAATTCTTAGTAGGAATGCAAAAGACTATTAAAGGATGCGAGTATTTGAAAAAATGTCATGCATAGTTTCAGCAATCTGAGCTACAAGATCTCGATGTATTGACAATCGCTCACTGAATCACGGGCACACAATTTTCTTTTCAAACATGCATCTTTCCGAAATCGAACAGATGATGATGATGACTTTGTTACATTTGCCGAGCACGAAGCCGAGAGGGCCAGTACGGCTACAATAAGTACCACAGATACTTCAATAAAACAGGGAACAACACCCGTTCCAAACAGCCTCGTGAATATATCTAATAGTCCTTCTACTGCTAGCGCTACTCCGACAGGTATGTATGTTTGTATTGCGTATACATCAGTATACACCTAAATATACACAAGTGTGATGTGCGACGTGCTTCGAGTGGAGCTGTATCCTTGTTACAGAATATATTGTCGATAGTAATTTATGTTTAATAGTGAAGTTTATTTGTCGAAGTTAGCTCGGATGTAAAACGCTTATTATTCTGTTGCTTTCGTAGATAAGACTAAGCTGAGTGGGAGGCTATCAAGGGTATCGTTGATGAATAGCTTGAAGAGGCAATCCACCAGTTCTCGAGGGGGCGCTCAGGTGCTGACAGCTGTACTAAGTGCCAATAATCAGGTGAGATTCTCAAATGTACACAAGCACAACAAAAGTTGCTTTGTGTTTGCATATGTATACGTTTGCATCCATGTGGATACGCATATATATTCGCATGTGTTGAGAATACGGGCTATGTTACATACACCTTCAGTTGATCAACTTGTACGCGAGTGAATGTGGAAGGTAGTCAACGTATGCCATCATATTACGTGTGTTTTCAGAACAGGTCTTGCATATTTGAATATCAATGCATGTACATATATTCTGGGAAGTGTGTACACATAAATCTAGATTGCGAGTGGCCGCTTTAACCACTACCCGACGCGTCGGAGTACGCCTTTGGACATGTGCATATAGCTTATATTCTTGAATTTATGAACCCGTATGCGTACTTTCGTATATATATTTTGCATGTACGCTGAAGGTAGATGTAGACTCAAAGTCAAAGTGAATTATGTCCTGAAAAGGTAACATATAGCTGTGGAGACTGACGAGTGAACGTATTGGTCACAGCTATGTTGATGCGAACATATCCCGTAAAGGGATGTGTCGTAGGAGTGGGTCGTAGGAGTGGGTGTATGATACTAGTTTATACGATGATACTAGTTTATACGATGGGGTATATGATACTAGTTTATACGATGGGGTGTTCTTCTGTTAATGTATCTGACTGTTCTTTCATCAACCTAGACTCACACTACTATTGATTGCAGGCTCATACATTCCATGCATGGAAATGCACTATAAAGTAGTACGTGTTTGTGATATACAGAGAGTATCCACTAGCCGAATCAAAAAGTACGCATTGCGATGTGAAACCCTACAGATACACTCATATACGCTCCAGATGTGCACGTATTTAAACATCAGGCTTGATTATGTTTTCCATAGGGATTAAGTGCAGAACCTGAAACAGACTTTCATGCAAGCGGGCATAAGCGCGGGCATGGTGATAAAGAAGAAGGAGCAGCAAAGAAACTGCATGTACAAGTTGATCAGGATGTTACACTCACACCAGCGTCGATACGCTCACCAAAGAATATATCTAGTAGCGAAAGTGGAACAGGCATTAGTACCTTCACATCACCACAGGGTGCTATTACAACCACATCTGGCATTGCGAATTTTGGAGCGAGTGCGGTTGTGGGTGCAGATGAGGATGGGTTTGCAGACATGGTACTGGATAATGTAGAAGACCAAGGGTTCCTGTACACACAATCACAGCTCACGGAGGAATCACAAATACAACAGATATGCGATTTCTTTCCATCATGTCGTTTTGGAGACAAATGCAAGCGAAAACATCCGAAGCCCACTTGTCGTTTCGACAATAAGTGTACAAATGACAACTGCCCTTTTAATCATACCATCGATTTTGACAGTGGTGGACAACTAACTGGGCGAGAAGGGGGCATGGGCGCTGCGATTGGATTGGGTGAGAATATGACGAAGTATTCGAACAGAGCAGAGCCCAGTACGACTGCGCCTCCGGGTGCTGGTGTGATTTCAAGAGAGAGGATGTGCAGATTTGATAAACGATGCACAAGGGACGATTGCCTTTTCCAACACAGTGCCGATTTTGGTGTGAGTTTCATGGATGAAGAGTATAATGGTAACAATAATAACACTAGCAATGCTCTTGGTGGTAGTAGCATGGATAGTAGTGTCGGGGCAGGCTCACAAAAACCTAAGTATTTTGGGGGCACGGCAATTGATAGTGGAGGTAGGCCGTACCAGTGTAGATTTGATGAAAAGTGTACAAAACTTAACTGCCCTTTCCAACATACGGCCAATATGAGGTCCGATGATGGACCAAAAATAGATAATCAGGGTGGCGATGGTAAGCTGTCACAACACAAACCGTTCCAATATAAAACACAATACTTTGATGCGGCTGAACAGGGCAGTGGAAATGAACAGTTATCCGGGAAGAAAGCGATGGATAGCGCTTTCAGCTTTAATCGCACAGCTGTCCTCCACGACAGAGGTGACGATCAGCGCAGTGTACCACTCCATGCTGATAGTGCACAATCATCCAGGAACGCTATACCATGTCGGTTTCAAGATAAATGCCGAAACCCACATTGTCTCTTCACTCATGATAGTAATACTACTGCAAGTGGATATAGGGTTGGTCTGGTAAATGGTGGTGTAGGTAGAAGGTGTAAGTTTGGCACAGGGTGCAAGAATCCTAACTGCAAATTCTCCCACGCAGATTTCACGGTAAGCGATATCTGTATTACGTGTTTACGCATATAAATGTATGAGTGTGTACAAACGTTAAATTTTTGGATTGTATACAACGTGCATTTCTGTTGACATTTGTCACTAGAACAACATGGCGAACGGCGAGAGTGCATATTGGAATTACATAGTGTTTTGTTTCTCACGTGTGTGATGTCTGTAGTGATCGTGTGTACCGAAGTAGTAAAGCGAACACGAATTTTCCTTCCTGTTTTTATGATAGGCAACATCGAATCAAAGAGAATGTAAATTCGGGGCGAAATGTAATAACGCCAGTTGCAGGTTCTACCATCCTGAAAAGACACACATTAGTGACCGTGTGTTTGTGTTGGAGGAAACAAACGATGTTTAAGTGTCCAGTCCTCAATCGAAAGGAAAATAACATTGTAAAACTAGTATGTACATCACATGGGGACCGGAAATGAATGATGTGCATATTGTAGTATTGTAGACGATGTTCGTCCAGTATTTGATTCAAATCTTTTTTGCTCCATATAACTGTTGTAAGTAAAAGGTGAATGACATTTGACAGCAGTGACCCTATTAGCATGCGGGTGGGACATAAGTTTATATACGTACGTAGAATTCTTTACATTGTTGATATCCCAGTATAGAGTGCTTGTAAAACAAAGCAGAACTTCTTCGGCAATATCCTTAGAAACATATACTATGCGTTTGCTTGTTGGCAATACATTGGATATTCTGACCAGTTTATCAAAAATTTAATGATTCTAGACACGGATTATTTAATATGAAGTCTTTGCGTTACACAAAAGGAACAAGCGTTTCCATTGCTCATTTATTGGATGGGATGCGCCACATGGATAACTGCACACAAGAAAGAGTATTAGAATTGTTTAGAACATGTTTCATTGCTGAGTAGAAACAACTTAACGTAGACTGTATATCAGTCTTCTATTTTTATGAAAATTCCTACGAACCTAGTGCCTAAAATATATGCCCGGTGCTTCTTATCAACACCAGGCCAATTCGTCTGATAATGTACTATAATTTAACTATAATGAATTGAGACGTACATCACACAAAAAAGTGCACTTGTAAATGTATGATCTGTGTATCTATTGGCAAACATTTTCTAAGAACAAACCTACGTCACGCAGTCACGAATAATTTCATGAGGGGGCCACTGAGGGGGAGTGGCTAAATAGATTCAATATGAACCAATATTTCTTAGTTAACATTAATTTACATAGCAGTGGTCACGTATGATACGCTACCTGTAAATTAAGCCAACTCAACCACCCATCCACACACACACATATTAACATACAATGTAAGAGAGAATGCCTCGTGATTTCATACTCAGCAGATTTATGTCGTTTGTTCACGCATATTTGTTTAAATCTCAGTAAAAAAGCTATGCGGATTTGATGTCTACATATATTCTTGCAACCACTCGTGGCCCAGCTTTGCTACGTACTTGGACTCGCCATCGAAAACAACAAAACCATGGTGTGTATTGTTTTCGCACAAGAAGACTCTGTCAAAAAAGAGACGTTCTTGTTAGTTTGAATATTCCTTTGTGTATGTGTGGTGTAATGCAATCCCTACATTCTTACTGATAACGGATGAAGGATTCAATTACGCAAAGATCAAAACACGTGCAATACGTGAACACGATATACATAAAATTCACGTCAGACGTACTTTGAGTCAGGGAATCTCTCTACCATATCCTTGTAATGAGCTATAGGCGCCCATTTGTCTCCGTCAGTGAAATAAAATACCATCTATATGAGCGAGTGAGCGAGTAAGTGAGCAAGGTCTTCTTATCTTTCATGTGTGTCGAACACGCATTGGAAGTTGTGTTATTAAAATTGAACTTATACAGTGCGTTTGCGAATTCTCGACTTTCTTATTGGTGACACGAGCTCAAGAGTTCTGTACAGGTGCAAAACTGTGTACATGCGGTTGTAGCACATACATACATTCACGCCAGCTGTGTATGCTATACCACACACAACTCCATCCACTCACAGGCACAACCAAGTTCACCCACATATGTTTACATAGCAACATCAACAACACAGACCTTTTCACCGTGAGTTTGAATTATGCGTTCATCAATATCTAGAATATTTTGCATCTCTTGGTGAGCAAGGCTAATGCTGTTCGTTACCGTGCCTTTGCTAACTAATCTGCACACAGCATCCACTTGATAGTCCTATGAATATGTGTATATGCACGCAGATTAAGCGTACACGTCGTATGTGCAAGAACATGAGTGCGGACTCGCAGGTTTACTCTGTGTAGCAGTGTGCAAGGAGCTTGTACGTCTAGGGGCGTGATTGCATGTACATGCGTATGAGCTACACTTGCAAATATACATGTGCACGTTCTCAGACAGGTATGCTTATGGCAGTGAATATGCAGAAACGGGTGTGTTGTATGCATGCATATGCGCTTGCTTTACATGTATGGAGAAATACCTGTCCACTTTGCACAAACGGTCGTACAATGGTTCGCATTACGCTCAGGGGTAGATATGCAAGCCAGCTTGCACAAAATCCCGCTAGAGTACTGTATCTGGATACAGGCAAGAAGACCATCCGAACGAACATATGTACGCATTGGAATAAGCACGGTACGTGTGTATGAGTGTCTGTATGTTTGAAAGTCTTACATTTAGTACCTTCACAGAAATGCGTCGCTCATGTGTTGAACTCACAGACATACGCATGCATATAGTGTAAATCATATTATACGATCACCACTAGTGACAACGCTATAATCAAAAGAAAGCACTAGTGTTAAAGACGGAACTACAAACTCATATTAACAAATTCGCACTAAACCGAAGCACATGAAACAAATAAAGCGTGACTGACTTTTGACAACAAAACAATAAAAAATACAGTATATGCATACATTGATCTATGTGGAACAAGCAGTATTTACTACTATTATCACATGTATATCCACATGAAAATATAGACAAATACGCACATATTGCATCATCAGCTTACTGAACTTACTGAAACAGAGGTGACAAACGCTGTCCGCCGGGGGAGGCACCAATATGCTGGAGGGTGGGGTACAGCCCCCAGTAACCTAACAAGAAATGCAAAAATCATAAGAACAACATTTGTTAGTTTCTGAATCAAAACTCAATTCTCAAATCGTCAACCTTGGACAGGCTAACCATAGCTTCAGGTAAACTCTACTATAAAGTCCATAGTTTATACTTAAATGCGATGATTGCGATAATCTTTTGCGAGCAAACTAAGAGGGACTGCATAAGCTAGCCTGAAACACACGTGCATACTATTTAAAATCGATCGGGCAGTCATGAACAAGGTATGCGAAATTTGCGACGCTGCGTAGGTGTCGGGGCATTATAGATGCATCGTGGAAACTACAAACTCCTATGGTGTCCCATAAACATTCTTCAATTGGTAGTATATGCTTACGAATACGCACACAAACATACACGCAACGCTTACATATATTAATTAAATGGGGAGCGAACGTCTTTACGTTTAATCCTTTTACTGCACTCACATATGCACAATTCGTGTTCCCATTATAGACAGGATATATCTTAGTTCTCGAATTTGAGGTACATATGTACTCATATCAAAATACTTACCAGCAATCTGTGCTGCCGGCAATCTATCCAACGTATGCAACAAGATATACGAACCGACGCTGTGTCCTACTAAGACAAGTTTCATGTGAGGGGATTTCTTGAGCTTTTCCACTAGATATTGGTACTTGTGGTCGATTTGATCTCTCAGATCGAACACTCTGTTTTGATTGTCAAGCCCTGGTGCATGCCCTGCGAGACTTAGTCCACATACCTAATATAAATGTTATACTTGCATGAAAATTATATTTTGCGTAATAACACGTACGAACATACTCACACATGTGCACTGAAGAGAGATATGAACGCGTGCTTGTGCGATGGTACACGTGCTCAAGTAGTTATACTTACGCATTCTTCCTTTCACCTAGTACCAAGCACTCAATAAGCGCACATCATACTCTTTATAGGATAAACCCTAAACCCTAATACTCTTTATAGGAGTATGAGACGTACCTCGATTCTCTTGTTAGATGTCTCATAAAGAGTTTTCATATACTCATGGTAAAAGTCAATGAGTCCTGGATTTCCTGGACTGTAACAGTTTTTGAGAGTATATATAAGTTATGTGGATAAAGTCAAGTACATATGCATAGAGACATACATCTGTGCGCATTCTGTGGTCTGTCAGATGCACTCAACACACTGAATTATCTGCATCCATATTCTCAAATGCACAGGTACATACTTTACCTACCATACAAATATACAGAGCTTGGGATCCTCTCCCTCGGCTGGTATTGTGTGAAGTGCACTCCGTATATTGGTGGGCCCCACAGATATGACATGTTTAATAATATTTACAGTCATTTTCTTTCTTGCCACTATTGTCCGCACCACTTCCTTTATTACTTATAAACAGTATACAGGTAAAACTTATTATACATACATATACGCTAGCGGGAGACAAAAGACTCAGGCAAGTATACCACGAGGTTCTCTCTTCGGTTCTTCGGTTCTCTAGGAAATGCTGAGACCCTTCATTTCGGTGTTCGTGTTAAGTTGGTAATCTTCAGCGAAATGCAGATGACGATGTCAATCGCACGATGAGACCACCCACCACGATCGTGTCTACTTGCGCCGCCACATTGATTGAACCTTAACTGTCTGTCTATTCGGATTTATATATCGCCTTGCATAACTCCACAAACTTTCCGTGGGACCGGCTACAAGTGCAATCACTACTTATGACGCGGAATAATTACGTTGAATAGAAGCAACTGTACAGAATTCGTCATTGCACACAGTTCCCTGTTACGGGAAGTGGTCCACAAGTAGGCGGACGTTATCATTTGATATACAGCACCTATTACGAGGAACTCTTATGTTTAATAGAAAGCGCCGTACAGAATTCATGACTACACACAGTTTCTATGCTACCTGAAATAGTTCACAAGTAGGCGGGATGCTATCATTTGACGTTTAATACTTGAGACGAAGAATACAAAGTTTAACAGAAAGGAACGTTCAGAAACGGAGTCGGAACGACATCGATGGACTATTTGAACTTATGCAGATGTATAACTTCAACATCGTTCTTCCATTAGAGACTGTTAGTGCTTCGTATAAACCCACTCACCGCTGCTATGTTCACGTCTTCGAATGTAATCAATGGAGGCGCGGAGCCAAGTCTAGCAAAAAGTCGGTCAGTTCATATAATATACTATAGCCTTGTCTTGTCAACAACATATCGTCATGACAACAATATAATGATTGTATGTGCGTAAGGATGCTGGGAAAACCGAGTTGTCCAATATTCTACTGATAAATAGAAACCAAGTCCTAACCCAAGAACAGAACGGGAACAATAAAAGTTCCTATATTGATAGAATTGCTACTGCGGCAGCAGCTGTAGCCTTGTCAACAACATATCGTACTGAAAACAATGTATTGAGAATATGCGAGTACGGATGCTGAGAAAAACGAATTGTTCAGTGTTTTACCGATATGTAGAAACCTAAGACCCAACACAAGAAGGAGCTAATGTAATTACGTTCGTACAAAAGCACATATTCACTGTCATTGTTTATAGTTTAACATAGTTTATTCATATCAAGCTAACTACAAAGTAACCAATTATATCAATGAGAGCAGACTGTCATTAAAAGTCACGTGGTTATGCTGTCAATTAAACAAGTAAAGAATCGTCAAACGAACACACATTAGGAAAAACGTATACAACCAAGGGAAGCATGACATATTATCGCGTCAACAAAACAAACATGCATACTACTGGTCACAATTATGAAATCTTCGTATCACTCAACAGAAGGTAAATTTTTACAATGCTTCATAGATACGCCTTTTCCTATGTTGTTTTTCTCGACCACAAGGCACTGTGAACTAGCCAAGTAGCATAAGCTTTTCGAAGTACCATGAATCCTGAGTCCACGACAGGTCCAACACATAATACGACGATTCAACGAATTGCTCTTCTTAGAACATTTTGACAGGGGATACGGATAGCTTGCGTGTAGTATTGAAAGCCTTGAACTAGGTCAACTGTCTAACAGTAGGTTATATAGAATAAACTTTGATCTGCAAAATACGTAACAAATAGTCTTGTTCTGCAAAGGGCGTGTGCACGAGCTCTGTCGCACAGGATCACAACTGGGTTAGTTTCAGTCCTATACCACATTGATACTGAAACTATCGTGAACGTCTGATTGGAACTCAGAGTGGATATTTGAGCAAAATACAAAAATACAATCCACTAAAAATGAAGTAGATACTCTTTAAATCAACGTACAGTTTATAGTCCCGTACGGTCAACAACTAAATGAATAACCGTAACGATTCATGTAACTATTCAGTCAGCTCGATCGAGTGACTACATGAATTAAGCTTATTTTCAAACCGAATATACGCAATGAAGCTACGTAAACGTGCAAGGTGATATGGAAACCAGGAAACCGTATGGGAGGCCTAGAACCAAAATAATATTTTTATTTCTTGTTAAAAAGTGGCCAATCACAGAGCGCAGATGGGAACGATAAGAGGAGAACACATTCATTGAACGTACACACCGCTCTCCGTCTCAATTCACCTTTCCACTCACCGTCCCCTCCTCCCCACCCAATTTCCCCAACCCACACATACATACATACATACATACATACAGTAGCGACTGACCAACATATATGCCAGCAAGGGTTTGGGTTTACACATAGGGACGATCGTGATGATACATTTTCTCACACATACACACGCAAGTTGTACGCCGAACCTACTTCTGAACGGTTTATGACCTACGATACACCAAGCTTAGTGTGGTGAGTTGAACTCCTCAGAGCTGCACAATCAAAGTAAGTGTTGCAACAAAGTGATCATCATGATCTTATTTGCCCATTGATTGATTAGAATATGTCAACATTAAATCAACCTTTACATATTGTCTCAAGTAATCTATTGTATGAATAGGTTATGCATATATGAGCTGTATGCTTATTTTAGTACCAGTTTATGCATGTGTCAAGAATGTATAAATATCCCAAGGAGTAAGCTTGCGTATTTGTATGATACCATCCAAATTACTGGCTGACAAGCTGTTGAATGTACAAACATTTGTATTTATGTGGACATAAAGGATCCGAAAGTCGCATACTAAACATTGTAGTAATAGTGTCACGGTATATCTAAAGCACAACCACATCCTCTTCCTGTCGCACAGCTTTACTCATATATACCGTAGAACATTCCAATGTGTTCATACAATTATGTCACTACCTAAATCATGAAGACTTCGTGTACATCCTCTGAACTTAATCGATACACTATTTTGACTGCTTGTCAGGTATACTTTGATTAGCTACACTTCATAAATATACCACTTGTGGTACTGCATACCACAGCAGAAGAGTAACGTTGACTGTATTAAGTAGAATTTATATTTCTATGTGCGACTCGTTCGCCTTCCCGTCAATGTGTATGAATTGCATGTCGTTGGAATCAGCAAACACGGACGATTGGAAGAGAAGGTTCTCGATCTTCTCTTTTCTCCACCACTCTACTAGATTTTTTGCATATATCACATATCATTATATCACAGATTCCTTACTGTTACGTTCAATATACCAAAGGTATCTACAGAATAGGCCAGTCTAAAAGAAATAAACATGGCTCGTGACGGATCAACAACTGCCAGAAGCATCGTACAACAAACCACTTCCACTAATAATGGGAAGTCAGCTTTGGCACGTCCGGCGACTGGGCGTAGCAGGGCTGTGAGTATAAACAATCAGACAATTGGTATGTATGACAAGTTATGGAAAGTATATAATTTAATTTATCATCACCATTGAGGAAACTCTTATTGGCATAAAGGAGTATCAGAAAGTGGTTATGAGTATGCTTGGCATTTATTTCTGGTCAAATACACATTGGAGGTCGCGCTAACAGTTATTGTCAGCTTCATTGTTTGTCTTGGTGGTCGCAATAATTTGCAAATGTGCACGCACATTAATATCTACGTTTCCTCGTAGCAATAGCATGATATGCACTATATGCATAAAATAGAATTAGCACCATCAATAATTACCTATTGTAGGTAACTATCGGTTGATGAAGACAGTAGGACGTGGAAATTTTGCCAAAGTGAAGCTCGGCGTACATATTCTTACAGGAGAGGAAGTGGCCATCAAATGTATCGACAAAACCTCGCTGAGCCCTACTACATTATCGAAGCTATTTCGCGAGGTATACTTAATATTATATACATGTATAAATGAACAAAGCCCATACAAGTATACATGGATATATGTGTATGGAATTATTTCATGGTGCGGATAGCAGACAGATATATATATATACGATAATACATGAATTAGCACCAATAAACTACTTAAAATTTGATATCCCACTTTTGATCATTCATTACAGGTGCGAATCATGAAAATGCTAGAACATCCCAATATCATCAAGCTATATGAAGTTATCGATACGCCCAGTGTTTTGTACCTAGTCATGGAATTCTGCAGTGGCGGTGAATTATTTGATTACCTTGTTGCACACGGAAAGGTAACAAACACATCAACGTGGTGTAAAATATATAATTTATGTATATCTGTTCACCAACATATAATGCATGTATATATACTCATCAGCACATTCACCATAATTATATACGTAGATGAAAGAGAAGGAAGCCCGAAAAAAATTTCGTCAGATTGTCAGTGCAGTACAGTACTGTCACTCCAAGAGAGTTATCCACCGTGACTTGAAGGTATACCGCTCTCTACAATCTTCTTGCAGCATACACTTGCATACCACGTTTATATACATCAATAACAAAAGCAGATGACATTTGTGCATACTTGCAGTACATATCAACACACATACCAACATCACTACAATTACCACACTTTTAACCAACATATGCACATAGCCACGTGTGCCCACAAAGATCCCACAAGATGTGCACACGAACATACACAAATACATAACATCTACTACAAAATATCTACTCAGGCCGAGAACCTTCTACTCGATAAAGACATGAATATAAAGATTGCGGATTTCGGATTCGGTAACACTTACACCCCAGGTGGCGTACTTGATACCTTCTGTGGTAGCCCCCCATACGCTGCACCTGAGTTATTTCAGGTATTTATGTAATTCATACAAAATAAATCAAGAGCTTGTATTTACGGGAGTTATAAATGAATATATATATGCATTTACTCTATGTACACAGTGGATCCTCTGCTGTCTCATATTTTCGCCATTCGACTAACGTTTCTTTTGATTAACTTAGGGTATTGTTTATGAAGGACCCGAGGTTGATATCTGGAGTTTGGGTGTGATTCTATATACCATAATTAGTGGCTCACTCCCGTTTGATGGTTCCAACATCAAGGTAAGTAAGTTACAAATATTTACACAAATACACAGACTGACAGACATGCACATACACAGACAGACAGCCATATTTACATACGACATGCATACTTTTGCAGTCACTATAAAACAACTGTCAGAAAGTATATACCTGTCTACACAACATTTAAAATGTACACAAGGACATCCGTATGCATATATGCACCCACCCACCCACAAGTGTGTATAGACACATCAAACATTACTCTTGCACACAGGCAGTGAATACATTTATATAATCCATAACGATTACTCAGGAGCTCCGAGAAAAAGTCATTCAAGGCAAATACCGGATTCCATTTTACATGTCGACAGAGTGTGAGTCATACCTTCGTCTCTTCCTTAACAAAAACCCTATCAAGCGGGCTACCATAAGTGAGGTATTCTATATATATACGTTACGGAGTAGGAGTCATACCTTCGTCTCTTCCTTAATAAAAACCCTACCAAGCGAGCTACCATAAATAAGTTGTTCTATATATAACGCATATGCGAAGTCGATGGTACATACAAAGACTGTGTATCGAACTATGTATTCCTATGTGTGCATACACCGGAGTTGTATTTCATGTCTTAGGAAGTACGTTGCACAGATACAGTACTCCAACACGCAAATTCATCAAATCTTCATCAAATCTTCATCTTCGTAAAGTGCAAAGCGGAGAATTGGGTTCATACTCACGCATATATATACATATATACATATACGATATATATAAGTGAACACCACACCCAAATACAATGTACAGATTATGGCCGATAAATGGCTTAATAGTGGTCATGACGAGCCGCTTGTACCTTATATCGAATCAGAGGAAGCCGACTTTGACGATGCGGAACGATTCATCGTCATGGAGAGTCTTGGGTAAGTCATTTGCTAGTATATACATGTATGTAGTATATGTATGATGTCCTTACATGGACGAATGTGTATTCCTGTAAATGTAGGTGGACGTATGTCATACCTAACATCTGTAGTCTCAAATGCTGTAACTTGCTTATTTAAAATCATGCAGTAGACTTGCTTTAATATTGAGAGCGCAAAAATAAAGTTATACACACAAGATATATATATATATACATAAACATAACTAGTGCATACATATGTATAAGATTTATATGTTATACTTGAACAGATCGTAATCTAGAAGCAAATCTATCGTCCGTTGTTTTTGTTTTTAGATTTTCTCCTGAAGAGATCAAGGAATCACTCATGGCAGGGAAATATGATTATGTCACATCCACATACCTACTTCTGGGCACACGCAAGCGCAACAATAAGGACCAGTTTGACGCAGACTTCAGAGGTGATTATACACTACGTGCACTCACACTCGCGCATATATGTATGTACGTCGATGTACGTGATACTGTTTACTAACCGACACAACACACAATTATGTTTCTACATTAATTCACACACGTATGCATGCCAATACATCCATATAACGTACAGCAATTCGAGAGGCTATGAAGTCAAAGCAACTGAAGAATCTGTCGTCCAACTTGGAGAGCATGGGCTTTGGTAGTAAGGGTCGCCCACCACACCAAAGTGCACCCAATTCCCCTATGAACAGACGCCGTCTCCATATGCCTAAGACACCCTCTATTACAGTTGAAACCACCGATGTAAGTTTTCACATATGTTACATGTATAGGTACAGGTAATAATATGTATATACAGGTTTCGAAATGTGCGTATATCTATGCATTTAGACCCAGTATATTTACATCGGAGTTTGTTTATTCTTCTTGGGAAACCGAATGATACTTATTAAATATAAGACAGTATGTGTTACGTGGACGCCTTTCACGTACGTGAAGTAATGTATTTTTAAATTTTACAGAGAAAGATCCAAACACCTGTGACCGCACCATGTACACCTGGATCATCACGACGCAGACATACAGTCAGCACCAAGGACAGAAATCAGGTTACATAATACATCGCTATGTTTGTACAAATGCATGAAGTGTCATTATATGTATATTACGCACGATATGTGTCTGACAGTAGCATAAACATATGAAACACACACAGGCTGTGGATGCAATGATCATAGCTAACTCACGCCACACACCCAACTTGGACGACAAATACGGAGCAACATCAACGGCATCTCCGGGACTAAAACAGAAACGCCTTGACAACCTTCGAAAAGAGATTAGCACGGGCTCACAGGTATTCTTGCTCAATATCGTCCTATCATGTATATTCCCAAATACCCAACCAAAAGTAAACCAGAGGACCAACCCGAATGCACACCCAGACACACACGCAAACACACACAAAGACGATACACGAAGTTTACATATATATGTATGCACACGCCGGCGCGCACACACTCTCAAGTATACTTGTAATGTCCGTAAGTATTTTCATCTATATGTATACGTATTTATTTACAGACCTCATCAAAAGAAGTTTCTTCTGGATCGCCAACAAGTGCTATTACTCCTTCACCTGGACGTGGACGTTGCAATACTGTGAGTGGACGCTGCAATACTGTGAGTGGGGGTGCAGCTGTGCCGCCATTTATTCGCAACAATGTAGTCGAAATACAGACATCAGATGATACAAGTAAAGGACAAATCTCGAACTTAAATGTGTCTAGGGATAGTATGGGATCGTCAAAGAATACTGGTATGTACATAATTTGGTTAGTGATGCGTACTTTGGTGCAACTGTTTGTTGTGCTGAAGGATAAGATGACTCTTCTTCATATGTGTAGGTAGAATAGGATTTAATGTTGTGCTGAAGCATTTATCTTGGTTTGTTTATATATATATAAGTATGCATGTAGATAGGATCAAATTACAATCATTTATGAATATAAGTGAATCTGTATCAGGAAGTTGCGGGTATCGAAGAAAATTAAGGATCACCTAACAGCACGATGATAAGTACATTTGCGTTATACATTCAGTTGCACTTTTAATGTAATAGTGCAATGTTTCATCGAGTTTGGAGCTCTAATAACACGATTCAAGTTAGTATGGGTTCCGGTAAGAACACATGTATATGGGAAACAACATTGTTTCCATATGTATGTATGTTTGCCCTGTACAACATGCTCTATCTGAAAGAATGAGTTGTATATAACTTTTCAAATTCAACTAAACTGCTACCAAATACGTCTACATACGTATTTGCAAAATGATTGTAAGCCTCCCATTTAGCGCTACGAAGAATTACTATACAAAACCACTCTACATATCAATTACATTTCGCTGTGCATTCAAAATACATAACGAGGTCCACGGTACTAGCTACATATGTGTAACAATGTGATCAGATTCCTATTCTATAGCATTTGTACTCCTAAAAACTTATAATATCTGAGCAAACAAACCCCTCACCCCGCATAAACACATACAGTTATACGCTCGGGAGAGAGCAATCCTGACCCTGCGCGTGTGGCTGGCGTTAAGGGACCAAGAACACTGCGATTCACGTTTAATATGAAATCGACATCTGCAAAGAGCGCAGATCTTATGGTGGCCGATCTAGAGACACTTTTGATGAATATGTTTATAGAGTATGAAAAGCCAGAGCCTTATCTACTCATATGCACACACAGCACTTGCCAGGTATGTTCATTTATGCACTGGCCGACGGCATGCGCTTCAATGTGCTTCTTCTGCTTACAATCTTAGTTGAGTGATTCACTTAACGTTTGATAAATTTTCGCATGATGTGATCAATGTATATATTTGCGTGCCAAAAGTCGATTTCTGTATTCACTGTGTATAGTCTTAACAATATAATAATAATAGCTGTTGGGTACCATGTACTATACATTTCAGGCTTGAAATATACATCTCTCATTGTAGATAGCAAGTGTATGAAAGCACGCATAGACATACGCATACATGACGTATGTACCTACAATTCACACTGCGGTTTTTCATTTTGTAGTGGGAAATGGAGATCTGCAAACTTCCTCGTTTGTCACTCAACGGCGTACGTTTTAAACGTATTTCGGGCAATCCAGTCAATTACAAGGCTATCGTGTCAAGCGTGTTTGACGGAGTCGAGTTCTAAATATTGTATAGATGCGCAGTGCATGTCAACATACAAGAAGACATTAATCCAGGTCTGGAGACGAGTCGAATTTAACGATTGGAAGGGGTACTCGCATCGATTTTATGTCTGCCTATGATGGGAACACAACAACCTGTAGAGATCCACAGGGGTCCGCCTTTTAAGCAGAGATGTAGAACGAAATCTGTAATATGAGTTTCAGAATAGATACATGATCTCTGCTGAACCCCTAACTATATCCATCTGTTAGCAACACTGTACAATGATGAAAGATGGACTGTGAATCTCTAATACTTTAGCGTGGGGCACACAGAAAATAAAATGTACCATCTTAAAAATTCCTTGCGTTTCAGATAGAATCTAAAGAAGATACAAATATTTTGCACCATTCGGGGTGATTTTTTATGCTTTCCACCACATTCTACAAGTATCATCAAATAGTTGGAAAACGCATGAGGTATTAAGATCAGCCAGACATTGACCATAGACAACCACTTCATCCAAAAAGAAAAATGAAAGATTCTCGTGCGATTGTATCATCACCGTCCCGCTTGAACACTCATGATATAGCATTTACGTCTTTGTCGTAACGCAGATAATATTATCAAATGTACTATCGTGAAGTAAATAATTCTCACAACTTGAACTGTCTGTTCCCAAAATATAAATTGTAAGCTGTAAATGTTTCGAGCACAAAGGGAGTATGGTCGATTCGTACACCACATCAACAATGAATCCTATATTCCAGGCTCTCATATATACAGTACCACATGTAACCCACCAGATAAAAGAGTATACAATCGTTTTCAAGCAACGTGATTATTATCCATTGCCCTCTTCACGCAACCTAAGGACACGCGTACCTTGTTACACTCACACTCGTAGTAGATAGTTTTGGTACAGTAATCAGCTAAACATGCCATATCATGAAGAGTTCATAGCCGAGCAGCACGTCCATAATGCTATGGAGCTACTCTCTTCTTTCTACATATCAAAGTTTCATGATTTAACTGCAACACCATTATCATGCTGTAGCAGCGTCTCTACCGTATACACTGGCGTGTTAATGTAATATGATGTAACCACTACGTGTTAATGTAATACGATGTAACCACTATGCGTACAGGAGGAAATTCGTATCAGTATATATTGCGGCGAATCCTTTGCCCAAGAACACATATCTGTGAACGTACCATTGATACTTGCACTGTTGGCTGTGGTGTGAGAAGAGAATGACATAGACTGACGGACTTTGTATATTACAGAGCCCCTGTATTACTGAACGTCATGTGTAGTTCGTTCGAAGTCGTAATATTATTGCCTTGTCTCAATTAGTTACACTATAAAGCCTCTCTCTCTCACTGATCTACTAAACTTGACCCATCTCGTGGAAGAACAACGTGAGGTATGTAATATGCAGAATTACCTGATCCTTGGAAAAGTCACCATCGTTGTACTATGAGGTATGTAACATGCAGAATTACCTGATCCTTAGAAAAGTCACCATCGTTGTACTATGAACTTCATCTAGTAATTACTTAAGAGACCCAACACAAATCGTTGATATTGCTGCGGTCGGCCGGAGTTAAACGGTTTCTACGTGTCTTGCACCAACCTTTGGCACACATTTACTGTCATGAAGGGAACGGAGTGCGTACATTTCTACATAAATAGATTTCTCGCTATATTAAGAGTCGTCATAAATGCTGGTCGTCGGTTCATAGCCACTTATCTGAACTACGTTTGTGCTATACAATGCACACACACATACATACGCACACGCACACCATCACACATACATACGCACACGCACACGCACACGCACACGCACACGTACCCCCTCCGCCTCTACATACACTCAATCTCTTTCTGGATCAAACATCTGGATCACACAAATACCTTGTCCTACGTCTTGGTCGACGCTTTTCTAGCACACGAACGGTAGTAGAAATACACGCTTGCACTTCTGCACTCACTGGGATATCTGTGCACGCACACCAATCACACCGTCGTGGATCTTCAGTTATCGTGCTAGCACATGCTGACATAAAATTTTGTGTTTACATGTGATTATAACACGTTCAAATCCACGCGTATGTATGAATGACACACTTACAGACTACGTACGCTGGGGAATGAAAAATAGTCGTCAAAATGACCAGTATACCTTACCCGGAATTTGACGAGTTCAAAATGAAGCTGTCTAAGAAGGTGATTTAATGAAAAGCTTGTTGTGTGCATGATCCATTTAATATTGCATAGTGAAAGTTATACAGTACACTACCAATACTTGCATACATTAATAAAACTGAAATATGCATTTGTTGCCCTCGATAGTTTGAGTTGCGTCCTTGCTTAACTGCATCCAGTTATGCATAGTATCGTACATCACACATGCAGATTGTACATATATTAATTATATAGTGATATGCATGAATACATTGGATGCTTACATACTCATATTCGCGTTGAACATGAGTAATATATTCTAATTATACATTGCACGTAAGTCTATAACCACGGCCACACCTTGCCTTCCTCTTTTCCGCCGACCAAACTATGCATTTAGGTACTCTTGGACTCGGAACCTGTAGAGGGATACGCACATATAATCATGAATGAGCTTCCAAATTGTGTGAAAGACATTCTTATCTCGTTCCGCTGTTGTTTTCGATATCGCACGGAAGATGGGACTACACACACTGTGCTTTTGTATGAAGAAATTCAGCGTAATTCAACTCCATTTGACGAGAGTGGTTTACCACCAGGAGAGTATGAGTTTCCGTTTAGTTTTTCATGTCCAGACGACCTTCCTCCGAGGTATGTATTACGTGTTTATATGGCATATTACTATGATCATGTTTAAACGCGTCAAGGTTTGTGCTGAAAGCTCACTGTACATTGTGCAAACAGTGTAATCATTATGTTTAATAGGGCGACTCATGACGTCTCTGTATCATGTATAGGGAATTTGTATATTGTTGCATATGTATATAATGTATATATTTGTAAGTAAATACATGTCTAGATGTGTATACATCTGAAACGAGATTCTCGGCGATAGCATCGTTGTATAATGTAAGCCTGCAGCATCCCCGTTCAACACCGTAGTTCGTTCCTTCATATAGGCTTTCTGTATGAACGTATATGATATTGTTTAACCACTTTATGCGTGTTTCACGATATACTGACCTAAGAGTTTACCCACATCAATCTTACCCAATTCCATCTGTGCACCCACGCAGCCTAACTGTTGGACATGAAACGACATCAGTTTTTAGTTGTAAAGTATGGTATGAGATCCGCTCATACGTCATGCACACTGAAGGCCACTCAACACTTGACCGTAAACATTTACGCACTGCTGTAAGGTTCCAGAGGTAATAATACTTGATTATTCAAGATGAGCGTATGTGCACGAACACGAACACGAGGACGGTAATAGATGAGTGGTGGTATATTTGCGCGGGAACGTGTGGTAGGTGTACGTAGAAGTTAGAAAACTATCTGTAGAGCTACACTGCCGCCAAATATTCACCGCCAACTTCCATTGGCTGTTTGTGTCTATATGTGTGTGGTGAATAGGGAGAGGGAGGGGTTACGGTTTTGAATAGTCTTCTCTCACTTTCGGTCACAGTTTCCAACATATGTAAGATAAACGCACATATGTATACAAAAGCACATTCATTTACATATGTTGCTACTCGACACCATATACTGCGCTCCTCACACAATCCAAAGTCTCCGCTGACTGTTAAGTCACACCCGTCATTTTAAATATGCTAAACACAAACGCACATGTGCTTACAAAAGCACATACATGCATGTATATTACACTGCCAGACATCATATACTTCACTTCTAAATTACCAATTATACTTACGTGCACGTAGAATTACTTCTAACCATAGTACATCCGCAGCAAGAGAGATACATCATCAGGGGATCTTATCATATCCATGTTGTGCTAATTACGCACTATAACATTTGTATCTGTAATCATCAAGGTACTACTCATCTGAGAAGAATGTGACACAGTACATAATGTCCACAGATAAGCACGAGCCTTTAAATTATGCATTCGGACATGTGAAGGTTCAAGTGCAGCTGGACAGACAGCTCTTTTGGGTAGGAGAACCAGTCTCATTCACTCTTTGTATATGCCATGATATGTTGAGAACTATTTATTCAGTCAAATGCTATCTGAAACAAGTACTGAGTGTCAAGAAACGAGCAATGCGTCAGGTATGATGTACGTGTGCATGATTTTGGTCATGTGTATGTATGGATGGACACCGTATGTGTGCATATGGAAATTCGGGGTCTGCATGTGCATTAGAGTATTCTAGCAATACATGGTTAGGTATTCTAACGTATTGTCATGTGTACGAAATACACATTATAAGTGGAAGTGGAATTCTCACAAACAGTTGTGTACTATTGTATTACGCATGGGCATGTAATCGCACACAATTTGCACAAATGTTGGAGCATATCAGGAGAATTTGCAGGCTTGTGTTATGCGGCCATGAGTGTTTGATATTCTAACACCTACCTACATATGCACACCACACTTACGCATAGGTTAAAGAATATAACAGTATATCCGTTGTCGCATTTAAGGAATTAAACGAAAAGGGTATACCTGTGAAGAGAAAGCAGAACTTTTCATGCTCGGTATGCTTGCTTACAATAAGACTGTTATGCCATGTACACACATTTATAGTCCCAATGTCCTTCATCTGTGAGCTGTTAGGTAGTTGTAAAATGTAAGTAGTCCTTCGGGAACGCTATGAATGCTTGTGCGCCGTCTAGTGGTAATTGATCACCCCAAAATGACGCTATACTATATTCTTTCTACATTACCTTCCTAACAACCTTACATGACCATATACTACATAAAAGGATTTGATTATGAAGTTGAATCGAGTTGATCAAATACTTAATCTATAGATATCCTATCATCACTTGCATGCTATGGTGCTGTTGGTTTCCAACCGCCCGTCACTCATCTGTTTACATATTTTGTAAGGGGGGATGAACAATATGCAAAATTTGGAATTAAATTTGATATATTCAATCGTAATATTCTTATCGTGCTGCTACTGTACTGTAGGTATCAATTGACGCCAGACCCACAAGTGAGCAGACAAGCTGTATGGCAGTCGGTGGTGGACAAGACAAAGCTACCTCACCTGCTCTTTCCGGAACATTTGGTATGTTACATAGGCACACGCACCCACACACACGCACCCACACACACGCACACAAACTGGCACACCCACCCACCAATACACTCACACTTGTTTCCATCATACATCTTTTCCTTCGCATGCCCACACACCTAATACTATTCCTATTCATACACCCCCCGTTCCTATACCCACGCACCCATTAACACAGAACGTGTCACAACTGAAGGGGTATCTGTTTCATATCTATTGGAAATCCATCTGTCTATGGTACTGTCGGCCGACCTAGTTGTGTCTGTCCCGTATGTTACTGCCGTTCGCCCAAGTGATACGGACGAGAGCAGCAAGCCACCTAGCTATTGGAATCAGGTAGATATGTACATACCTATCAAGAGTTGGACATTTTTGTACACGCAATGCACTCACATATATATATATATATTTGGACATATCACAAAGACGCATGTGTAGCTAGACCCGGATATGCACAACAATAAACAAATACATACACACTAAGCTATATACAGAGCCTCATCATGTGTATTATAATTATCTCTAATATGTGAAACTACAAAATATACGATTGCTATTTTATGCACTTTTATGCATTTCAGAGAGTCAAGGAAGAGTCTGCTGCACCTGGCTGTACCAAGGAAACCAAAATGGTTCCGTCAGACGATAAGTTGCCATCATATTTCGAATTAGCGAGGTGCCATATTTTTGCGTAGTTAATTTATATGGGTCGTTTGATGTGACAATTGTAAATGAAGTATTCATGAGCTACACAATACTAAAAGTTCTTCATACGCACGTATACTAATACATGCAAGTCATATCCAAACTGGAAAGAATAACATATTCACCCTCACAGCGACATATATAGGAGTATCAATATGAGTACGTATATATAAACAAATAACACAGTCACGCGCTCCTACAAACAAGGCTCCTACCCTAGTTAAATCACTTTCGTTTCTTTCATAACAAATTTATTTTCCTCTGAACTGTAGGGATATTGAGAATGTAGCTTGTCCTCCAGTTGAAGAAGAGATGTCTTTATCAGCGCGAAACTCCGGCATTCTAGTTGAAAAATCTCATTCCACGCACATATCAACGGATGCTGTCATGTCCAAGTCTACATTCACATCAATGTCAACAGCGTCATCCAATCGTGTAAATACGTCAATGTATGATGTTTTAGCCTTTTCTGCGGACGGTAGCTCTTCCATCCAGGCGGATACTGCTGATGTAAGGGAAACGGATAGACGTCATACGGAACACACACCTAAGCCATCAATACGCACAGATGCACATCCTGCGATAGCACGAACAGGAGCATACCAACACAAGTATAATGATGACGATGCTACTCAACAGTCGCTTAGTATGCCCCAGAGTACAGAGCTTGTGGATATGGCTATGAAAGAGTGTTTGCATGGGCATGATGAAGTAGACGCCTCGGCCGAATTCTACATCAACCCATATGCGGACACGAACACAACCAGTAGATCGAGAGCACGATCTATGTATGGGTTTGGAAAATCACATGAAGTACGGCGGATTAGACGGTTAAGTAGTTGCAATTCATTCTCACGTTCATCTGTACCGATGCAGCCTGCATTAGACACCACACCTGCAGGTATGAACGTACATCACATCGAGGTAGACGAGACTACGGAGGTAGAACGCATGGCTTCGACACCACCACCGAGGCTAAGAGGACCGTCGTTGGCTGAATTATCGGTATCGTTTCGCTTCAATACGCATATACATAACCTATATTCATGTATCGCTCTGTGTGAACAGAAAATTGTGTAGTTTTATATACTTGTGTGTATACGTGTAAAATCCTTTGTATGTACATATTACCTTGCGCTGGAGCGTTTATATATGGAATGGTGTGTTCATTTTCGTTCACCAAATTCTCTCGTTTTATTGTACAACACCTGGGTGCGCCTTACAACTACGAGCAGGATACTTTCAGAAGGCAGTCGCTTGCTGAAATTAATAGTTCTATCTCTCAGTCCAACGAAAAGCGTAATGTGGCCATTGTGGAAGAGGAATTGTCCACTGACTTGGTTGAAGAGGAAATGTAGATATTAACATTGGCCGGTTTTGTATAATACATACCCAAGAATAAGATTAGTGCAAAGAATCGCAAGTGCCCGAGAAGCACAAGACAAACGGGTTGTAGGTTGTAGCTAGAACGTACATACTGGAAACCGTAAAAACAGTTCATTTGATAATTGTTTGTTTATTTAGCAGCAGATGTGTAAGTAGAGATTGAACGTGGTAATGTATTGCTAGTGTTAGAACATGCACACAATTTCTAAATGAGAAACAAGAGTATTTGCACAAAAGTCCAGTTCTTGGTAGAATAAGAAATATTTGCATTCGAACCTGTGTTGAGCTTCCAAAGATTGGGATGTAATCGATCATTAATATAAGAGAACTTCAGCAATCTTTATAATTTGTTAAAGAAGTATAGGTAGTAAGCTTACATGTTTAAACATTAATTCGGAGCTGACACTTATCCGTATTTCATGTACGGCTACCGAACTGACACGACGATGATACGATGATAGTTAACTACATTTTATGTACATACGATGTACCCATGTTTAGTACACACATTCAAGTGTATTTAGCTTTGTCAGCAGTTTTCATAGAATACACTTTGTTCACCAGATCATCCGAAGAGTGTCTACTCACATGCTTTTGTTTTTGCTGACCTATTAATGAGTGCATTCCGCGTGACCTCACGGATGTCATCTTCATACCACTGCAGAAAAACATATACACAGCATGAACATAATAAAAACATTAGAAGAGTGACATTGTACACTTACAGACGTACATATGCAGTGCATATATGCAAAATAAATAACGCGCAGGTCTGCTTGTGTTCGGTGTGTTCGGGCCCTGTGTTAACGTGTAGAACCCACACATGTCTATGTATATGCACGCGACAAGTGTACTCAAGTATACATAGTAAATAAACAAATTATAACAAATCGTTAACCTTCACACATTTCCGACGTATTCACGTACAGACGAGAGGAATCATAAGGAAATAGGAATAAACATATTCCAAACATATATTCCATAAAAAAGTGTACAATTTGCCATATACAAATCTAGGTTGCTAGATTGGTTTGCCGTACTTGAAACGGTCACTCGAGAAACAAATCTCCATGAAATCATCGATACACATTTACGAGCAATGTTCTCATACTGGATTATACAATTACTAACATTGTATACTCATATATACATATATATGTATACATGCATCATGATGTCATATTCTGTAGTCGGCGCTTGCATCCTTGTGTACGAAATTGGAAACTATCGCTACGTAGCCCTACTTTGAAAAAACTTATGAACACACAATCTAATCAGCTTTGTAACAAACATAAACTTCCGCTCGCGGCTGATCTTAGTAAAGTAGTTATGGGTCTTTCATGAAACGTTTCTCACTGCACTAACAAAACAAAACTTTTCTCACTGCACTAACAAAACATACGTTTTGAGAAGCGGAATGCCCTCCTCTGTTACCCTCAAGTGTGGACTCGTGCTTATACTGTGATCACAAACATTATCCACGCTACTCGTAGACGATTTTCGTTTAGTTGTTGATGATCTCGGTGACAAACAAGGTCCAGTGGTGAGTCTGTCTTTGGGAATAACTTCAGCAACTTTCTTCAAGGCGATTTGGTCGAACCTGATTGCACCCAGTATAGTTTCCTGCATGTATTATACGGCATATAAATGTAACAGGGCTATCAGAAACAAGTGTATATATCATAGAAATAGTCGTACAAGCATGGACGCACTTGACAAGCAGATTGATGCACAAGCACACACATGTACACGTATGTATATTACAACAACACATTAATTCCCTTCCCGCTCAGTATGGTACCTATATAGCTATGACCATGTATAACTATGTATGCGAAATTCATATATTATACTAGCACAGAACCTTAGTACTTGTACGAAACCTTGGCTTAGTGCTGTTGCCAAGCATGTAATGCTCAGCCAAGCATGTAATACTCACTGGTATATTTGAGGGTCAGTGACGCCGTTTTGACATGTGAAATGCAAGTTCATACTCGTACATCATCGATACTAACACAATAAAACATATCATATGTGTACACAGGAAGACTCCAAGTCGCACGAAATATAAACATGCATATACACCAAAACACACACTAACCGGAAGCTCATCCTCATGCTGACTTTCTATTAAGAATGCAATGTCTACAACTAAGCTCTTCGTTACACCAACAGCCATTCCAGTTATTTCCCGTGCGTGTGCGTCAGAGTTCACATCAATATCGACCTACATAACAAACATTTGTATCATGAATCTATCAAAAATTAAATGTTAAAAGTTCCTTAATATATTAAAATACTTTCAGCATCAAATAGAGAAAGCAAGTTCTAGCCATGGATACCCTACCAACACGGAACGCCCACAATTGTGGACATACGACGCACAGGAACTCGAACATATATATATATATGTGTAGCCAGAAAGTATTAGCACACCGGCTACACGTCTCTTAACAAATACGATGGTTCGAGTAACACGCATGTAAAGATCAAACAATCGCAGATCAAAATACAGACCACTACTCAAGCTAGCATCAGGCATCCACGGCTCACTTACATACCTCGAACCAATTGTCGCTCTGGAAATACGGGTTTTTAAGGCCTTTGTTACCAATGATTGCAGGCTTACCGGAGACTAGCTTTCGTAGGATGTACGATCTTGTTGAATATTGTGGCATGTACGTATGTATGTAAATGCATGGTCATTTAAAGCTGTACAGTGATAACTTTTTGATAGGTATCAACAGTGGAGAGGGTGAAAACATTTACACTTCCTTCGAGTTTCTATTTGTACATGTATTCAAATTCACAGACGTGCATGTATAAATAAGTTCTATGTACGAATAATGCACAATCAATGTCTTACGTCGTGAATACTCAAGCACAAATAAATATTCTCACATCAAACCTGTAGGCATATGTATGTATTTGTTACTGAGATAAACAAGCGGACTTTAATACAGCACACGCACAAACACACGAGTTGTTCATATATCCTTTATGTAAATGAATAAACACCTGTTTAAGTATACGAACTACATAAAAACACACAGGCATGCACAAACATTGGTAGCCGCATACCCCTTCTCAACTGATGGGATCAGTTTAAATCTGTTATTACGATAATGGTCATCCCCGTCAATAAAATCGGATATCAAATCCACAAATGGTGTATTTTCATCACGCCAGCTTCGATTTGATGGCTATTTAATATACACGCAGATGAATGTAAAGCACGTTGGTATGTGTGCGTATGTTTCTCCATACTTTATCTACGTCCAGTGTCATGTTTTTTTAAATATAGCCAACGAAAGGCCTGGTAAGGTACGTATGAAGTCTATATGATACATGCATAAGCGGACGTATTTCAACATACTGCCGGAAAGTGTCTACTTGGGTGTGCGGATACAGTATACATGTGGATGTGGTGTGGTCGTGCACGACTTTTGTGGCATGTCATACCTGATAATAACACGCAACAGCCAAGTTTTCTGCACACGGCACCACAAAGTTAATCACGAAGGTGAATGCGCAATCAGGATCCTAATTTACACGTACATACAAAGATATACAAATATTATACACACAAGAATATAGTAAATTCAGTTGAGAAGAGCATTTTACCTCGACAAAAGTATCCTGTGTAGTGTGTACGATTACGTTTTTTATCATAGCATAAATTATTGTGCAAGGTTCTGTGTATGCGTATGTGTTTGCGAACAACACCGTACCATCACATCTATATCGTACTTGGTTTTCTTAAATATTATCGGATCGCGGACACGCCATACTAAAATATGAAAGTATGGAAGATGATACTCACAAATACAAACACATGCACATGTCCTATGAGCGTACGTAACAAGAAACAGGACACCTCTGTAAAAGCCCTTACTAATTTCCACAACTACTGGGTCATCGAAAGACAAACGCATATGTAGACTTAAAGATATGTGAAAACTTACGCGCATGGATGCATACACGTACACATAGTGATATATACTTTATGCACCTGTTCATTAATTTTATACACGATATTATCTGGCCGAGAGCACAAGTTGTATCGCTGAGAGGGGTCTTCGAAAGAAAAAACGTCCACACCAACTAGGTTAAACGCTGACGGCCGGGACACAACCTTCTTCCCATCTACAAGATAATTGCTACCTCGGACCTATTGTGCATATGTGCGTATAAGTGAGTTGCGCGAGCATGTGCTTTGCCAAGCTTCAAACTATTCAACACATCAGAAATAAGTGATAGTGTTGATCAGCCCTAATTCTTCGTTAGGTCCGATGTTTATTGATATATACCTACACAAACAAATACAGGATATTCCGATCACAAGACACACTTGCCACCGTCAGTTATCTTGAAACTTGGATACATTAGATAATTAGTCACAGTTGTTGGATTATAATCCCATCGTCGACAAATATATGCTCCAAGTAGTCACACCTTGAACAATAACTCCTTTACTCAAAGAGTGCATATGAACCTACCGCAATATGCAATGACATAATAAACGCTAGGCCATGCAGATTAGTCAGTCATTCTCCGAATTTATGATTCTCCCACTTATCCGTCTAGACTAAACGTGCACTACCACTTGCAGTGCACCCACACATGTGACACATACCTTAAACTTCGATGCATGGGGTTCGTGATAGGTGCCAGGAGGAGCATTTGTGTTCAACATACGAACACCCATTACATAGCCCTGGTGATCGACACTCACGAGTGTCTCATGGTGCTGCGTGGGTTCTAATTCTGCATCGCTCTTTTCGTCCAGACTAACTTCCTCATAGCCATGATAAGAAAAAGCGTCTTTTATGCACTGACAACACATTCATGTTGCCCGTTTGGAACATTATTTCATTAGTATGCGATACGCGTATGATTGGATAAGTTATGTAGGTGATTGTAATGTGAGAACGAGTTAACATATAAACTGATGAGTTCCTTTCTTCAGACGAAGAGTCTTAACATTACTACCCTCCACAAATTACTAAACAACTGCAACAATTTTGTCACCTCTTCAATACTACGCACATCAAACACTTGCGAACCAAAGTCTCTTCTTGCTCGTCACAAGATATTCATTTCCACAGCCACTCACAGCAACGGTAAATTCAAGCAACAGAACACACGCTAGAGAGCAACAGAACACACGCAAACATGACTTACAATCAAATTGCGTAGCATTGGCATCACGAACGAGATGTCTTCGGAGAACATACGGAATATACTTGACCAGCCGTTCGGTTCCAGCTGTACACACGCATTCGGAATATACAAATGCATGTATGAGTACTACATAATGTCCATACTTGCACATTTAATTGCGGGTTCCCACATATAACTATGCGTATACACCAAACTCACATTTAATGAATGAGCATAATGTGACACTCTACGTGCTTCAAGGTCATTCTTGGTATGATGACATACTACGTCTGCTCCCAAGTACCCTATCCATACATCCGTACAAACAACTATACCCAAAGATAACACACATACTGTGACTGTGAACATAACCCTGCACTCTCCATGTGGACGTGCATCTGCATCTGCACTCTTAGGCATGATATTCCATGCCATTCCAGGTATGACTGCGCGTACGTAGTCCCTACTGGGTGGACAAAGATGGTGGCTGGTGCTTTGAGAAACAATAACATAGCCACCGCTCTCTTCTCTTCGCCAATACCGTGTTAAACACAGATCACGGGGTTGCATCCAGAAGAAACCCTACACAGATTATATAGATATACATATTTACAGGATATTATTCTGATATGTATGTGAATTTACTTGTTTTTCGCATAATTCATTCATGATTCTTTTGATCAGTATTATGTAGGTGCGGTCAGCACATCAATAATGTCATATCAGTATTTCCCAGCGCATATCGCATGCAACACGTGACACGTACAAATACAAATACAATGCATCGTGTTTGCTGCGTTACAAGTACACAAACATAATTTATATTCGTCCGGATGACATCGTGTTCACAAATATTATGCATAACTTTGTACTTGATACACGCTATATACACGGAATAGCTCGCTAGTAATCCATACTCGAATTGCATATTACTTCAAAATGTATTGTTAACTAAACATATTTCAATATTCGTGGGTTAAATATTCGTGGGTTAACACACATAGTTAATTACATACTCATTCACAGGCATCGATAAAATAACATACACGCACGTAATTACGTGCATACCTTCCAAATGGGTTTAAGAACGATATGAACGATATCTGTGTGTTCATCAATATTAGCCACAACTTCATACTTGACAAACGCAGTATCCACACGCATCCACTTTGTAGAATCCATGATAAGGTTGAAAATATCTTCGGGGTGTGTCATTACTACTTGCGTACACTGAAGGCTCGGATAACCCAATGGAGTGGGTAGGCTATACACAACCCACACAACTACAAACGCAATGAAGCACACACACACAACACACGTGTACGCACATGTCAGAATTTCCCTCCACAATACAGTCACCCCTACACATGCGACGCATGCCATGAGTGTCAGGGAGGTATTCATGAGCGATCGTCTGTGCTTGATATCGTCAATATCTAGTACTACTTCGCTGTCGGTTTTGATTCGCAGGCCGTTTTCTACTACCATTGTGCGCCAATGGTGAAAATTCATGGCTTCCATTACGTTGTGCCTATCGTTGCGGATTTTTGCGCATGAGCTCTATAGGTAATTAAGTGTATGAAAGTATATATGAGAGATTTCGTGTGATGGTACTTGCTACATTTTATCTTGCCAATGACTTTCACTGCTTTGCTTTACGACATTGTTTCTACGCCGGCATGAAAACGTGATAAATTTTATGTTCTCTGATAAAACGTGATAAATTTTATGTGCTCTGTCGACAGAGCTCTGTATACGTATATTGTACGTGCATATGCACACGCAACCGTCCCTTATACATGAGTGAATATGTGGTTCATTCTCGACAATGTCTCTTATAGTTTCACACCAGTACATAAAGGAATTCAACTGTGCCATGGGCCAAGCATAGTAAGCTTATCACTCTCATTGTGTAGTGTAACTAAAACATCACAGTCTATGCTCATAGACACGCATGTATATACATTCATACAACTATATATATTGGTATGTGTGTCTGTGTAACTTGGTATTTTTCTATGCGTATTTCAAATATTTCTTCCTCGTCAAGAAATCGAACATAATACTTCAACACTGCAGAACACGTCAACACTTCTGATTACGGGCGGTGAGTGTACGTGCTTGTGACCGATAGACCCAGGTGATACAATGCACTATATATATATATATGTATATGCCTCAGTACCTCGGCGTGGGATTAGTCCTATTGGTAACACTTTGTGTGTGCGTGCATGTGCTGTAAATACGAGTGCCAAGAGCGTGGGATCAGACGATACCTTCTTACGTTCACTCCCCGTGCCTTCGTAGTACGCCTTCATTTCTTCAAGTGCGCGTTTTTGGTTCATTTCGGCTGTTCTTATGACATTTTTAATTGCTGCGGGTGTATTACCAACATTGCGTAATGATATTTTTTCATTATTGGCTTGCCCCATACTCGTCGCCTTCTTAGCCGCCGCCTAGTATGAAATTATATACATATTCATGTGAGTATACGGCATAGGATGCGGGCGTGAGAGTGATGATATATACATGTATATACATCGTCCTATTATGCCGCTGGTTTGCTAGTCTTTCGCAAGCACCTAGCAAGCACATATATATATACGTACAAGCAGTTGCAACTCTCCAACACACATTATGCAACTGGCTCGACATAATCTCAGTCGCATCCTATTATATGCACATGTCACACTATATAAGTCAGTTTGAAAGCGTAGATGAGAGCAGTTTTGTGTGCGAGTGAGTTGCTAATCCAATGAAGATCATCCATCCAGCATGTCCGTGAATGAGTGTTGCGTTTGTGTGATTGTAGTACGCCTAGATTCGCAACTCTTGAAATTTTTTCAACATGAAACTATTTCCATGAAATTTTATATATATTCCGCGGAACTACATTGTATGTGAGTAGAATGTCCATGCATCGACAGAAAAGAAGGAATATGTATAGAACTTGAACACAAACGTATAAACGTATCATCGTAATATTTTTGGCATCTGCTACAATATATACCAACCCGGCTCCTCCATATACAGGTAATACATGGCAAACATCAACTTATACCTGTACAGAATTCTGCCACTGCTTGGCTACATCGAGAGTTTTAACGTGGAAATCAAAAGTGCTTATATGTCCGTTCTTTGATCCCACGATCTTCAAATTGTATGTCTCCTTTTTCCCTTCACTAATCGTACACATTGAATCTCTCTCGATCTTAAAAGTGAGAATCGGTGTCCCATTTTTCTTCAATTTGCGGAACAGGACTATAACATTGCGATCATTCAGAATTGCGTATCTCTCAGACCACGTTCTTCCCAATCGTCCCTTTTTGAGCACAACACCTTCATACACGGACATTGTTTTGTCAAAGCCTGGTGATAAGGGTACAACGAGGTTGACTTCTTTTATCTCCATATCTTCAACGCCGCCGGTGCTACTCACAGTAAGTTGTGAACTTTCCGATAAACTGGATGTAATGTCTGGTATGACCGGTACCTTGGGAGGTATTGCTTGGGGTGAGCGCTTCATGATGAGTTGTGACAACGAAGGTTTGTTCGTATGAGTTTTTTAGTTTTGTGGTGTGTATGTTTAAGGCCAGAGTTGTACACCCCAACTTAGCAAAGCGATCAGTGGATAACGTACACGAAATTAAGAGGTTTTTTTTGCGTGTTTATGCGTGTGTGTGCGCGTACAAACACGTACGGACATACACATACACATGCATATATAAACATATAACTATAACTATAATGGTCTGTCATGAGCAAAGGCCGGGCATCTAAATTAAACTGGTGCTCTCTTCTTAAGCTCATACGAAGAGGCGACGCGAGACAATGATGGAGTAAAAGACTGGGAGTATGTGGCTACAACTACTATGCATATTGCGGTGTGTGTGTGTGTTTGTGTGTTTGTATATTTGTGTGTTTGTATATTTGTGTGTTTGTGTGTTTGTGTGTTTGTGTGTTTGTGTATTTGTGTGTTTGTATGTTTGTGTGTTTGTGTGTTTGTGTGTGTGTGTGTTTGTGTGTGTGTTTGTGTGCGTGTTTGTGTGTGTTTGGATTTTTGTGTGTTGTGTGTCTGTGTGTGTGTTGTGTATATATATTTGTGGGTTTGTTGTGTATTCTATATCTATGGGGTCGATCACTCGTCTAACCCAACGAACCTGTTAATACTACTTGCCATCACTATGATTGGTCACATCGGTGTAAAAGTAAACTAAAAAGGCAACTTATAATAATAGAATATTTTCTATTGGATAGAATTCAACTGTCTTCGGGGAGAGACAGATATGAGAGGACAGCCTCCATCGGCAATGGTGAGCGCTGAGCCTCATGTGCATATGTGTAGCACAAACAACACAACATAACACAACACAACACACACCACAGAAAGTAGAAACAAAACACATTTAACATGAAACATGAACTCATTCAATAAACAAAAGATAAACAAACACACACACATCCTTTGTATACTACACATACACACATAGAGAGTGATCAAATGCACACATCGGATACACAAATCGAATACACAACAGTACACATACTTTTATGCCTATATAACTCATGCAATGTGATCCTTTGGAACACGAAGCCGGTGACGTCACCTATAAGACAACTACATGCTCCCACCACGAGAACACCATGCAGATACTTGTGCCGGGCAGGTGAGTGATGAGTGGACAAGTAAGGCTAGAGATCCGACAATTTTCGAGTTATAGCTTTATTTGGGATGTATCTTGAATCATTTTATTTTATGTATCGCGCAGCTGATGGCGTGGAATACGGTCTTCATTCTCAACTGTTCGTCGCTCATAATACTTTCTGTCTGAATCTTCATGCATACTTTATTGAGTGTAGTCAAACATTCCATTAAGCTCGAACAGCGTCTAGCACCCTCTATGAACATCATAGAAGAATAATCGTTTGCTGTTGAGTTTCATCCTAAGCTACATATTTTCCCCACTAGGTAAACAAAGCCCTCGTCCAAAGGTGGTAGCGTGGAAGTATCAAGCTGTATTACGCCTATAGAATTGAAACAATGAACACAACAACATACAACCTGAAAGATCAGGTTTCGCTTGCGCACAGGATATATAATTACACAGTGCCAGTCAGTCAATGTCTGTCCGTTCCTGTCGAATGCGGAATCGTATGTTAATCCAATTTGGTTACTTCCTTATGTGTGAAACATACACCTCCGAAGTGGTAGAGCGACAGGTCGACGTCGTCTTGATTACACTCAGTACGATACGTACGGGCATTCTCTGTTCATCCATCAGCTTCTGCTTACATACGTCCCAAATATTCACGAACATTGAGCATCTTTCAATTCGCCAACCCAGGCAAGCGTGGCTATAAGTATCTTCTTCTGTCCGATGCGATAGACAATGCAGGCATTCTCAAAGGGCGTAAGTTGGAGATTGGTTGGCCCATTTAGCTGGGCAACATCTTCTTCCAAACTGGTAGGGTACGAGTCTAACGTTGCCTTGAACATAGCTATGAGAGAGTCGCATATACGTGTTTCTCGCTGTAAGTGTGATATGCCAAGCACAAATGCAATGAGAATATGCATAAGTTATAAACAAGGGAAGAGAGTTAGTATGTGCAATTGCTGGAAGAGCCGCATTAGCATGATTATCTCATCCGTAGAAGTCTTCAAAATGAATAATATGCATCAGTTCGAGGTTTGTATGCTTGGATGTGTGGGGTTTTAGGTGGGCGTGTGGACATGTCGTATGTAACAGCCATCAAAACAACCAAACTACACACTTCTGTAGACATCGACGCGTCCATAACACAGCTTTCCAAGTTCTTCACAGTCATCTTACCGAGTAATTCCGCGTCTGCCGTTAGCAGTCGAAGTGTACTATAGCGTTAGAAGAACAGACAGAAATGATTATGGGAACAATGCTAGACAGAATAGTCAAAGATGATCGCATCCCTTTAACTTTCTCATCATACTGCGTTTCCTCTTAATCATCGCGAGTATGTATAAGCACAGAGAATGAACATGCATGTGCGTGACGTGCACTATAAAGGAGAATGTGATGTGCAAAACAAATTCGTACGGAAGCAAAGTAGGAGCCACGGACAGCGAACCATCGGAAGCCAAGGATAGATTGTTCTGGATAGCGAGTTTCCCCGTATTCTCTCCTACTGTTAGAAGCAGAGAACGCCGCATAGCTGTATTTCACACCAACAACATGTATGTTTAAGTTGACAAAAAAAAGCTTATGAACACAATATTCACAGACAACAGGAATGTAGTCATAGGTTCATATAAAAACACATCTCATGAGAGATTTATGGAAGCTAAGAAACGCCTCATTGATGTCATGTATACACTGAAGCAACTCTTAGTCGATCAATTCATACGAGTAACAACCGTATTCTGGCCCACAACATAACAAGAGTAAATGTGATCTTCCACTACATATATTGTGCATTAATAGTACATATAATATACCGTCAGCGGGAGTGTCATCACTAGGAAGATCTAGGCACACCTCATACGTGTCATATACATTATCCAGTAGAGCAAAGCCGTAGTATAACACCAGTTGCCAGTTCTGTATTTGTCCGTACTGTAAATAAAGTTGGTCTCCTACACTGAACGGTGCTGTTGCTCTCACCTACATGCAGTGTGAAGTGCAACTTGTTCAGATAAGCGTGTAGAGCACTTCACATGTGATTTTATACTATCAAGGCATGTGAAGGCGTACGATAAAAGGGGACCTGTTCCTACTGGAGAAAATTGCACAAAAAACACCAGGACAATATTTTTTATCTCACTTCCATGCAACGGGAAACAACAGTAATGCAATGAGTTGATGTTATATAATAAAGAACTTGGAATACATATTATATATGGCGATACCTCCATTGTTCCTTTACTATGTTCTCCATGTAAGAGTCATTGGCAATGTACGGGTGTATATATGTTCGTACTATCTTGGTATAAAATGCTTTCACACATGTACTGTATTTGTATACCTCAAAGCATTCAGTTTCTGGGTTATACTGTTTAGTCACGCGTTTTCCCTCGGTTGGGTGGTGGTCAGCCATGTCTACTATAGGTACAAGAACATTGGTCTCCTCCCCGTCGATCATTGTGGTAAAGCTACGGCTCTCCACTACATGATAAGCCCATATAAACTCTTCCCACTTTCAAAGTAGTATGACATGGAATCCGTATAAATTGTAAACGTACGTTAGCTTGGGTACGTGAATTAATCACATAGAACACAATAGAATGTGATTTGGTGGCTGAACAACACGCGAGCCAAACATACTGGAAAAACTGTTGCACGGGATTGATAATCAACTCTTAATAGTAAGCGTGAATTTTAAAGACATGACTCTATTGTGCTGTCAACTATAGTTTACGAGTACGTCAAGGGGTGAATGCGCATGCGAAAGTCGGCACTAAGTGAAATATCGATGCCTAATTACATGCTCTGTTATTTACAGGATTCCATGGCAAAGATGTAGCGTCAAGCGCGTGCGATTGGGCACGCAACATGCAGACACACACATCCGGAGATGTACCACATAAGACAGATTAACTACAGTTCGCTTTTAGAAGTTCAATGTCGTGTAATAATTAAATTTATTTGGCAATCGATGGAAGCAAGCAAAACCACAATGAAGCTGAACAGAATACAGCGATTTATCTCAAATTAAACTTTTGCATACACGTTTATGCACATGCTACGCATCATACAGCATCTACGTACCGAAGGCGAGCGACGCAAAGGCAACGCTACTCTTACACTTCAAACATTATTCCATTTTTATATATAGTGCAATGGCAGTCATAAAGGAAAGAAACAGCATCCACATCGCATCTTACGGAAGGACGTTATCTCGTACGCAATAATCACGATCACGCAATCAAACATACTGTGGGAGGAGTCAACTCTGAGAATTTTTTTATGGTTTCACAAAGCACCTTCCAATTCGATTCCAACTCTTCTTTCACCATAGAGTAAATATATTGCAATGGTGATCCCTCGAGCAAAGCATTAACGTCCGAGTCGGTCACGTAGAAAGGTGTCGTGTATTCTTTTGGGATCGAGGTTAGGTACTCTTGATAGAGTGAATCCGCCCCCGCGTTCTACATGTATGTGGATTTTTTTTTGGTGATCCATAAACAAATGAGAATATAGGGGAATAAGTCTTGAATCAGACACCTCTAAGTGAGTACTTATATACTCATATTGCACTACAATTCGACATACGTACCTCGTATGTACCTAGTATGAAAGTATATACATAATGTATTAATGCGAAGCACGTAAACAAGAACTCAAACAGTATAACCTTCTCCGATATCAAAAACAACATTAGAGTTAGCGAGACGGCACCGGAAGTCAGCTCCTCTGGTACATTTTGAATGACTGCATTGATCTGCACATGCTGTTCTGCCACACGCTTAGCCGTGATAAGAATTTGACCTGAACAGATTACGAGTGTAAGTTTTGCGTCTATGGTTGGTACTATGCATTTTGAATCGTACTCCCACATTACCACATTATTGTAGTCTGATTACATGTGAAGGAGTTTCTGAATAAACCCCTTTCGATTGTGTCGAATTCTGTTCTTCTCGCTATACATAGATAAATGGTGCGCGCAAACCAAATACTCTACTTCTCTTTATACAAAATATATATCCCGAGTCAACAACCCGTTTGCCATATTTTACATCCAAAGGTTGAGTCTACTTTTCCAACGCGTACTTGACACTACCACCATCTTAACTACTTCTTCTACGAATCGATTAAGCGAACACTCGACGGTTTGAACAATACAATTTACGATAAAATACATATTGTGTTAACTTGTTTCATCTCTTTTATCTTGGTACACAACCCTGTTAGCTCAGTCTGTGCGTATACTTAACGTGGTCTATATATATTTGAGTGACAGTTTAGGTAGCTATGTAGCAGTAGGACAGTGACATGGGGGCCAGTTCGAAAGGCAATCTGAACGTATATATAATAAGCAGCACCATACGTAGACATACTCGGAACGGAGATAATAATATCGCCCACAGCTTTTGGTGAAGTACACGAAAGACATCTACCTCCATATGCCGTTTCCTCGATCTATACGAAAAATCATGAAAAATTTCTACTGCCAGTACATTGCAATATAAAATAGACATACACAGCTGCGCACATGCACACAACTTTACGCACATACAGGCTAACACGCACATACATCCATCCATCCATACACACACACACACACACACACACACACACACACACACACACACACACACACACACACACACGCACACGAACGCACACATACTCCTGCACGCTTGTATACCACATGCATGAAACTCATAAACACATGCAAACACATAAATTGTTGGTCCTAGGTTGCATCCAGTTTGATTCTCGAATTTACTACGAAAATATCACTCGTCTCATTGTAAACTTTGAATCATTTCCACTCATCTCCCTTCATAAAAGGAGTACACGTATATATTCATACGTAACGCACACGCATCAAGAGGTATACGCTCATATAGTACGGTCTCTACTGCATTTAGCGTTCACCTGAAGTTACCAATAGATCTACTTCAGTATGTGTGAGCAATACATAAATCACATACACAACATAGACCCAAGATTACTTCTGTATAAAACAGCAACCTTTACTGCTTGTCGTATAGTACAATCACAGATTAGCAGTCACATACACGTGATATGTATATTTGCAAGTACAACAAAGATCACACACATACCTTGACATCGCATGGTCTCGATCCAAGGGCTTTTCCCCAGCTGAAAAGCTCGCGTTCCCAGCATTGTTCGTCTGTATCCACCATAATGTTCGTCTTGTGTAAGGCTTCCACTATGCAGTGTGTATATGAATGCATTGTGTTTTACCTGCTGTTTCTCAATGTTTTATCACGTTTCAATCAGGGCTATTACGTATACTACATGAAGTACGTAAACCGGTACTGTTCCAGCGTACACATATCGTACGTGTGCTGACCGGTACATGTGATTGAAAGCAGCAAAAGTAAAAGCCAAACTTTATTAGATAGTAATTATTTACATAATTAGAATAATAAATATTTCCAACCAATATTTCATACCTGTAACTCTGTTGATATGCATGAACTTTGTATTATTCACATGCAATGTATTTTATTCTAGAGCAGCTATACAATGATGTTACCTCGTGCCATTTTTTATATTCTCACGCACGATTACGAACGCACAATTTCATCAAAAGCGACACACACACACGTCGTCGTACAGTAAACCTTGTTACATATACATACGTACTTGAGGACGATACAAACACTAACAAAGTTAAACCAAGTATTCGCTATGTGGGTCAATATTCTTCGCGTCTTTAACCGAGGAAACACAGCACAGTTAGTGGGTGCTGTAATTCTTCCCATCGGCATGGTCGTAGGCTTCATGGGAATAACATTAGAGGAAAAGTTTGGACCACCTGCCGCAACAACTCGACTATCAGTGTACGAGCGAAACGAGTTGGCACAGCAGAAGGACAACTAAATTACGTCCTTCTATAGGTGGACGTGGACGAAACATGCCTGTACACGAAGTTACAGTAGAGGATGTCGTGCTTGTCGGCACTGGAATAGAGCTTGCATGGCACTACACATACCGACCTTTAGAGTTCAGTCATTGAGAAGAAGAAAAATTTAACCGACATTATAGCGCTAAACGCAAAGTTTTTTATCTGGTCTCATGGAAGTGAAGGTCCTGGAGATTATAATTATAGCCGGCTTGAATGTCTCATCCACTGTATTTAGTTTACGCTCATGTTTGTACGGACACGTCTTTGACAAAGAGCACATGGTGTAATCAAAATCTGGTTGCTACGTTCAAACACGTCTTTGTTATGGTGCAATTTTGAGGATGTTTGATGTCTATATTCAGAGTGTGTATAGGAGTTGTTGAGGTGAGGAAGATAAATGTGACTCACTGCGTATAGATCTACTACTAGACAAAATCATCACACTTGTATGTGTACTTTGTCGGCGTAATGTATATACATGTTCCTGACTACTTCGGGTACACGCAAGATAAGCGCTATGAACTAAAGACATGATACAGATCGTATATGAAGTTTGGCAACGCCCATTTTAATCTATCCCAACACCTCATTTACGAATATATTCCCAAGTCGTTCACACAAAGCAGATATAGATATAACGCTATTCGTTTGCTTGCCCAACTAAATTTCTTGCGCGAGACCATCTCTTCTTTGTCTAGTGTATTGGATTTGACATCCCTAGTAGTGAATCCCTTTCACTCGGGCCATACTTGTACATTAGATATTTTTCTTGCTTGTATATTGAAAATATATATAATGCAAAGAGTATTTGAGACCCAGTTTCCGTTTTCTCTTTATTCTAGTCATACATTTGTACCGTAACTTATGCGTTCATGTTAGAACCTCGTACTTCTATTACAGCGTACGCTCAAAAAGTATATATAGTCTTCTAGATTATAATCAAGCATTTCTTATAGCGTCTTGTTATTCAACGTATTTATATGTGTACGTGGTAGGCAGAATGCACAGTCATACTACACAAATTTGATTATAGACGACATATCTCTTGGTTCACAAGTTCCATCCTGTACGATATAAGTAACATCACATAGAGACGTATATGCTTATCTGCACTGGCAAAACTGAAAGGAGTGTCAGCTAAAGTGAACACTTCAGTTTTACGAAGTTATCCTTAGAAATTTATTACGTACCGAAATAAACCTAGATATGCATCCATGGTCTACATATATATATATAATTATCTACGACATGTTTTAATGAATATAAACATTCTTATTTCTTTCAGTTCTTCACTCAGCAACATTGCCGTTCGCATATTGAGAAGCCTTGTACTTCGCTTGCCGACAAACAAGTCACATATACACTAACTGTCATATTTAGTAAATTTAGTAAAAAGTTTGGGTGTAAGACAACGAGCTTTGAAAAAACGGAATGTGTTGTTACATATGTGTATACATATGTTACTCACAACACGGGAGTAGAAACCCTCTTTGGTAACTCGCCTATATTAATAAACAATTGGACGCTTTGTTTGTCATGGTAAATAAACACACAACAAAAGCATACATCCACTTCTCTCTCTTCAGTCAATGAGCTTTCAAAATGCATGGCTAATTTTCGATCCCCCACTAGTAACAGTACATCTATTGGTACCAGTAACATATTGTCATCTATTTGTTTCATGTATGGTATGATCCACACTCTATTTCACTCAAGGATACGTATTTGCGGTATCTTGTGGGTAGCGTACACACTCCATAGGACAAATACGCGTGAGACGATATAGTGTTGCGGTATATGGTAGATGTAGTTCCAGGTTTGGATGGGTATACTGAATGTGTTTCGCGCTAAACAATTTGAACATGTATTGCTACGAGGAGAGCGTAATAAGTAGTTTAATTTAAAACGTAAAAGAACGTCTGTCGTCTCATTAACACAGATTCAAATGGATCGTCTTGTGTATGTAGAAGTGTGCATGCATCACCTTGTACATGTTTAAGTGTACATGCATCACCTTGTACATGTTTAAGTGTACAGACATCGTCTTGCGTATGTATGAGTGTACATATGTCGTCTTGTGTGTATTCATGTTGTTGGTGCATGGGTTGAGTGGGCTGTGTTGTTTATCGGACAGATCTCAATAGCTTACGTATTTTACACAAAATACAGTTTCGAGATGAAGCGTCCGATGGGTTGTCGGGAGAAATTTTTGTTACCATAAATATACGTACAATAAATGCATCGTCTCTTCAAAACACATGGCTTTCCAACTTACAGCCACACACACACCTGTCCACACAACACAAAACACACAATACAGTACACACACACACGAGC
>JAWQFL010000013.1:872531-891548 GCA_033442365.1 Creolimax fragrantissima
ACACACACACACACACACACACACACACACACACACACACACACACACACACACACACACACACACACACACACACACACACACACACACACACACACACACATCGAACATACGTACTCACTGACAAACTCATGCACACTCACAAACTAAGCTCAAGAATAGGGAATACCAGCTCGCTTGTAGAAAAACCGCGGTCTTGAGTGTGTACGGTTGCCTTTATAGAAACATAAAAACAAAATTCGTTTGATAAGTATTACCACACAGTTTCATCACAATGGACGGAAGGTAAATATAAGTGTGTACGTCCATCACTTATCTGCACCTACATGCACGCATTGAGTTGTATGTAAATGGGCATGTGCATGCTAACCGGGTGAGGACAACTTCAGTTTATGCACAAGACTACGCACGCTATTTCCGCGTCCTTTCTCCCAAACCAGGCAACTGCACTGGAGTATACTATATTGTTCACAAAAAGCTATATTGTAAATATTTATGGTTTTCCTACGTAGAAAAAGAAACACTGAAGAAGGTGACGAAAACCGCAATGTCAGAGCCCGTCGAAACGTGCTGGCCTCTCTAAGAGACGAGAATGGCGAAATCTGCGGTAAGTTTGAAAGGTCATGTCTATGTAAAATGCACGTATATGTATATGCATATATTGTGAGAGATTCATATATATATATATATATATATATATAGTGCACTTACGCAGGTTTTTCCCATCCGTCTACGGGTTGGTTAGCTTGGTTGTACACACCATTCGCTGTAGTTACATCGCCTTCAGTTTAGAGTATATTGAATACATCAATCAAGCTTACAATGTATAAATATGCACAAAGTACAGGTCCCCCTCTCGATTTGCCTCAGGACATAACGCCGAAGCTTTTAGAAGGACTACTCAATCAATTGCTGGAGAGTGCGGATCCAGACCACGAAAAGAATCCCTTTACGTTCTTTATCGGGGATAACGAACTGACAACAGACATTGGTTCACATATTGAGAAGCATCTCGATGACAATGGGTATGTATGTTTTTGCGTAATGCATTAGCTTACGTTTGCGTTTATCAACCTTTATATGTACCCACAGAAGTACGTGAAACATAGATATACGAATGAAGCGTATCGTGTGGCCTCTAGATTTCTCTATTTCTCAACACAAGTACATATATACACAATGTGCACACACAGTGAACAAGTAATCAACATCACATACCGCCCGCAAGCCGTTTTCCGCGTCAAGTCAGTGACTCGATGCGCCGCCACTATTCCTGGACACGCTGAGGCAGTTCTTTCCGTACAGTTCTCACCAGATGGAAAACGGCTCGCCAGTGGTAGTGGAGACACTACCGTGCGTTTCTGGGATATTGGTACTAATACCCCTCAACACACGTGCAAGGTGTGTATGTGTGTGTATATATATCTCGATGTACTAGTAATATTGCTGGACACATACGAACTAACCACATTGTGAATTCAACCATGCATTCAGAATTGTCAATTTTCACTGCTATTCCTCATGCCCTCTATATATACGAAAACAAACGTCAAGCTAACGATCTCTCAATTGTTTCTGTACTTTCTACCCAGGGACATTCCAACTGGGTGTTGTGCGTTGCTTGGTCACCCGATGGTACTCGCGTGATGTCTGGCAGCATGGATGGCAAAGTCATGCTGTGGGACGCCGCGTCGGGGGCACGAATTGGAGAGAAAGGTGCGTGACTGCTTCGTAATAAGTAATAGCCAATACACAAGTATATGCATACACCCAAATATGTTTATGTGAAATTTCTGTATAACATACGTTCACATAAACAACACTGCGCATGACATCGTTGTGGTAGTTCAGCGTAAGCCTGCTTGCATGTTGATTAATCCACACCACAACATATACCCAAGCCCATACAGTACAGTACATGTACAATTTCAAATGGCGAGCGCATTTTGCATCGACAAGTAAATTTTGTTTTCTTTTTGGCTATGGACGTCTTGCTGTATGTGTTCGTGTGTGTGTGTGTTCGCACATGGTTTTGCAGGTTTCAAAAATGGACACAAGAAGTGGGTGTCAGCGATTGCTTGGGAACCATTCCATACCAACCCAGACTGCAATAGAGTCGCCTCTGCGGGTAAGGATGGATCTGTAAAGGTTTGGGACACAGTCAGGTAGGCATGGAATTGTGTAGATTGTGTGCACTGCTCCGAATGAATATGTACACGAGAAATCTGCAGTCGCTTGATGGCCATTTCATGCAAACCTTGATTCTGTGTAGTCTTCCCCGCGTAAGGACAGCAATAGAAAGACATGAAACATAGTTTAATGTAGATGTACTTGATGAGTGTGTATTTGCTACTTGTATATAGACTACCATCTACACACCAGGATTTGAAGCTAGTCATTCCTATCTATATTGACTGCTCAGCAATGTGTTATATTACATTACACTTGGGTATATAGTTGTTAGATTATGTAGCATGGGCATACGTAAGTGTAGGGTAAAACAAAAAGTGTAAACATGACAGCGTCTGTTCAAACCTTGCTGGTCTCTCCACTTCGTAACGTGTGTGCGGAAACACAGAAGCTCTAATATTGCCCTTTGTTTATTCCTCTTCGTAGGTATCGAATTCTGTTCTCGCTCTCGCAGCACACCCAGTGCGTAACATCTGTAGTGTGGGGTGGGGAAGGTCTCATATACACAGCATCGCAAGATCGTACGATTAAGGTGAGTCGAGGTCTCTTTAAATGAAATTCATAATCACACACTTGCTTCGGGAAATAGCACGCATCAGTACATACGCCAATACGACTGGCACGTGATATAGCTCAAATTGCGCTCCCCTCGTCGGTTCTGTGAGTGGGAATTGCTCATGTTTTCTCATATATGTAATACTGGGTGCGTTTGGGTCTGTTTTTTTATTTCTGCTTTTTTTTTGCGTGTGCACGTGTGAACAACACATGAATTGCACACGTACGTGTCTATACATACGCCCTACAAATTGAATATATAAAATGTACAGCATTTATTTGGCTTGTGATGGTGGGGGGTTTAAAAGGTATCATATAAGAGTTTATAGTTTTTCGTGAACAATTTGTATGTACTATTACATTTTCTGTTTCTGGAAGTGGTCTGTCCGTTATTTGTTGCACACAAAACCACGATGCTCGTAACTGACTGATTTCGTAGCAATGCAACCACGTACGATTTTTTTGTTGAGAAGATACACATGCTGATTTAGTTACACTCATGATGACCATAACAAGGTGTGGAGAGCGTCTGATGGTGTACTCACACGCACATTGGAAGGGCATGCTCACCGGATCAATCAGTTGTGTATAAACACTGCCTTCGCGTGCAGAACAGGACCATTCGATCATAGAGGATATAGGGACGCAGATAAGGGAAAGGGTAATTGAATATGAATATGTTCGTGTATGTGTAATCCGTGCTGGTGCGTACAGGCATTTGGTCTGGCTGTTATTTCACCGACTTGCACCGTTTTATTCGACGTGACAAATCGTATGTTGATTTCGCATCCTTGCTTTTCATATGGCGCATGTTCATGTATACATTCACTGTTTTATCTGTACGCAGCCCAAGAAGTAGCACTGCAGCGTTACAACACGTTGCTTGCCTCCGCTGGTGGTGTTGAACGTCTATGTTCTGCATCTGATGATTTCACAATGTTTCTTTGGAACCCCAAGACCGATAAGAAACCACTTGCTCGTCTAACCGGACATCAGCAATTGGTTAACTCTGTAGTGTTTTCCCCAGACGGGTGCACTATTGCCAGCGCTAGTTTTGATAAGAGGTATTCATGTGCGTCTGTATGTATATTCCTTTGTGGTTTGTTGTATGTAGCCTTGAAACAGATAAAAACAGCTTGTTCGCGTAGGAAAGGCGTTTTTCGCAGAGAAGGAGAGAGGGGGAATGTGAATATTGTTTGCTAAAACCCCGGGTCAACGTTTGAACCATGCTTTTATTGATCACTTTCTATCCAGTGTTAAGACATGGGACGGTCGAACAGGAAAGTTTATGCAGACCATGAGAGGTCATGTAGGAGCCGTATATCAGGTTAGTTACATACTATAAATCACTGTGTATGTGTGTGAGTAGATGAATATATCAATAGGTGATGATACATAAATTTTCTTAATAGTTTCTAACAAACTACAAACATCAGCTGACTAAGCGTAGAACGTTTAATCGCGTACTTGTTTGTATGCTTGTACACACGCTGTGCATGAAAATATAAAACAGAAATATTATGTGAACATGACTTAGTGGTTTATCCAAATAATGTCCATAGTACTTGTGCAATAAGAAATATGAGAAAGTAAGGTCATGTGGTAGTATTCTAATATGTTGTGGAACTGTTTGATATATGCTTACAGATCGCATCAAAGTTATGTGATGTGCTAGTAGTAGACCTACTATCAACTTTCAGCGAACTACGGTGTACACACTTTGTGTGTGTCTACCACAGTGCATAGTCGCGCACTAAGCCGTGAACACTGTGCTGTATACATGTGTGTACTTGAGGTTTACCAGCAACATTGCGAACTAAATATTCATTCATGTGCATGTTCAATCTTAGGTTGCATGGTCGGCTGATAGTCGACTTCTGCTCTCGGCATCCAAAGATAGTACTATTATTGTATGGGATACCAAGACGGCGAAGATCAAGGAACAGCTACCCGGACACGCCGACGAGGTCTTTACTGTGGATTGGAGCCCTGACGGCAGCAAAGTAGCTAGTGGAGGCAAGGACAAGGTCATGAAACTGTGGTATGCGTAAAGGTGCTGTATATATGAACAAGATAGGCCACAAGGGATGGAGGCGGGAAATTCCTGCAGACATTAATATGCTGAGTACACACCCAGTGTGCTCTTCTATTTAGAAACTCGTCAATAATATATACCGTTGTACACTAAATGTACTTAGAATAGTGGTTAATACATGTTGGTTGGTCGGCCCTCGCATGTGCTATAATAGTGGCCTGGAGCATGTGGAATGGAAATGTAAGATATGTGAGAAATTGATTTGTATATAGAATTGGTACGCCAAGAGCTTCTCTGAGGGAAATGAACAAATAAAATACGAATAACAATATCGAGATTTGGCAATTTATACGAGAAACTCGTTGGGCGGCCTTCAGTTAGTTGTATATGCTCGTTGTAAACGTTTACTGTACTGACGAAAGAGTTATGCATTTCTACACTTGCAGTTCAGCACATAGTTTGTGTTTGAACATATGCGAAGTCTCGAAACAAAGAAATGTATCAACGACAAGACCGGGCTGTTCAGGTGACCACAGTATACATGAAGAAGAATCATTACCCCCATCCACGCAAACATATTTATGTGTTTAATTTCGTAAAACGTAAAACAAAACTCCGTATGTATTGTTGTATGTCTTAGTTAGAATTTACTTTTACTATTTGCCTGCCGGTTATTGGCTTGGTATTCCCTCTGCCACTGCAGTCAATGTTCCAAAACGATTTTTCATGAGTTCTAAATATTCATCTATTGGGGATTCAGTAAACTCGCTCTGCTTGCCGCTCTATACAGTTAGCGAGTTCATTAATAAACCACCTTGCAAGGCCCTCGGACTTGTTATATGCATTAAACACGAAGTGACCCTGACGTTTCCGCAATATATCTATAGTGATACTACTCCAGTGGTCAGCAATTACAATCCTCCCCAGGTCAATGAATGCGAGATCAAATTGTGTCCTAAACTTATGCCATTCAAACCCATTGATACCCAGGCAGTCGTGGTAATATCTCAGATAATGATCTAGCATATGCGCCTGCTCTCCTTCTATGGCCATGTCATCGTTGATACGGAAACATGACGGATCTGCGCTGGCTGCAATGCAGTACGCTACGTCGGTTGCAGCTAGACCTCTACCAGACCACTGGAAGTCAATTACACCAACGCTGAGGTCATCACCTGTGTCACTTACACACGCAAGCATACTATCATTGACAGTATCTGTATCTACATATTCACCCTCATATTTTTGCCTGAAGAAAAAGTTGGGTGCTTTGGGATCTCCGTGAATGATTGTCTGTGGGTTAAACGGTATCTCATTACCATCACCATCAATCCCATGTGTAAGCTCAGATACCCTCACAGAGATCGCAGCCAAACGTTCACCTAAATACTTCATTGTCTTATCCCTATCATCGGTCTTTAATTTACCATCGCACTCTGGCCCATTCTCACGCTCTGTCGATTTTTTGTCCAAGCCAAACTCACGATATAAAACTGCCCAGTTTGGTACTATGCGTTCCAATTGACCTGCGGGTTGCTGTCCCAGATGCCAGTAAGAACCAGTTGTCCAGAGCTTATTCGCAAGATCGCGTATAGATTCCGCATTCGTATTGAGTGATTCACTGCAAACACATTTACCTCCATTTGCACAGCTTTCACTCATTTTCACACATTCCCTAGACACACCTGCTGCAGATGTCGAATCTAGCCAGAAGAAACGGTGAAATGCTGCTAACGCCTTGAGAGCTGCCTTAAGCTGACTAGGAACAAGGTATGCGCTCTGTACCCAACCTTGCTCATTTGACAAGTCGGTCAAGAGTGTTGTGAAGCGCGAGTCAAGCGGCACATCCCAGCACACTCGCTGTTGCACATGGTAGGGAAGTGCAAGAGTGAAACCACAGTTCGAAGATTGGAGTGAGTGAACGATGGGGTGAGCTAGAAAATTGGCCTCAACTTGCAACGATTTGACATCTCTTTTGATCTTGTAGGGCACACTACGAGATTTATGGACAGCATATGGGAGCTCGCGTAGTACAGTGCGCTTGTAGAAGACGGATGAGATGCTACCTCCTATTAAGCGTATTCTGTTTGTAAGAGAGAACAAAATCGGATACGAATGGAACGGGGAGAAGGGCAAGTGAGTTAGTACCGTGTGTAAAATTATACATTCAGCGGATGACATGGAGCATTGGTGTTTCCATATGGAGGAAACAACAGGTTCAACACGATACTATTATTCCTATATACGTGCATTAATACGAACACTGTCTCCTCACCTACACGCATGGCTCTGCTTATACCGAATCGCCTCGCGCTCGTTCGATGAAAATCCCACAATACTGTCGTCTTTAAGAATATTTCGCAACTCCTGCACCGTGAATGGCTGTCCATCAATATCTCGCGCAATATCTAGAGACTGTACTTCAATTGGTCCCACAACATATCCTCTTGGATAAAGCTTAGCGACATCAGGTAGAGCTCGTAACTGTTCCGACCATTTGGCATGTGTGTACGCAGACCTTGCCTCAAATGTACTACCAGTGGCAACTACGCCGTACCTATTCGTATAGCTTGCGGTAAACCGTCTGCGTGCGTGGTCTATTGGATGACCTGCGAGCGTGGTTAGACAACCATTACACGTACTAAGTATGGCTTCGGTCGCACAGGTATCCCAGAGACTAGATGCTAGATTCAAGAAGGCGACATCGGCTTGCCCTGTGATCACACGAAGGATCTTATTCCCACAACCTCCCTCGCGAAGAATCGAAAATTTGTCAGTCTCAGTTTTATTTAGAGTGCTTAAAGCAGATTTTATTGCTTTTTCCTCCACACATTCAGACGTAACCACCACCAGTGTATCAACAATGTGCTCTGACTTACGTGTGAACGTACTCCCTATCTGTGATGTAAGCCCAACCACCTGTTCACTCCCTACTACTCCATACACGACATGTCCTCGTGCCCGCGAGTGACATACTTTACTTGTTGCTTTGTTGGAAGATTGAGGGTCCGAGTTTTCAGGACTACGCATTGTCGCCTCGCTTACTCCATCCACATACACACCCACTGCACCGTCATGAAAAGGGAGGCCCATAATACCAGCTATGGCTCTCCCTCTCCACGATATACCTATTAATGTCTGACAGGCATACAGCCTTCCTTCAACAAATTCGCGCGTTCCGTCAACGGGGTCCACGAACACACAAATATCTTCCAACTTCATGGACGAATACTCTATGTGTGCAGCGGTGTATTTTTTGGCAGTTGATGAAGTCTCGTTTGCGTGCGACACTGTGTCTTCAATTTCTTCTTCCGCAACTATAAGCAATTCTTTACCAAATGTTTGTACAAGCCCATCAATAATTACCTCTTGAGCTCGCCTATCTGCCAGTGTCACCCATGTTCGAGGATCATGAGCATCTTTCAGGGTTGCGCCAAGTACATCTACAGAGTTTGTATTGGGCACATGTGTTCATTATTTATGTGTTTCATGTGTGCGCGCAGGTATGTGCCATTTTTTTTGTATGTTCATGTATGCAACTGAGTATGTACATGTTGCACGGGTTAGCGTAAGTATAATGCAGCATATTGTCCCAAGTGTTGAACTCTCCGTTTATGTTACTGTTTTCAATCTCAGCTTAAGGGTGGTCGAAAACATGAGATGCAGAGTGCATAACTCTGCAGACCACGAGCACAAGTGTAGAATACTAAAAGCCTTCAGTAAAAACAGTCACAGGTCAGTATTACACTCCTTGCAAGCGCCCTATAATCTCACTACGTACAAACATAGTGCGGTATAAATGATCTGTTACACTCCTTATAAGCGCACTATAATCTCTCTACGTACAAGAAAAGAGCGTTTTGATTATGAATATGTGACAAAAAGCTAATTTGTACAATAAATACACGCGTGTTTATAAAATCGTGTACCGTTTACATTTGATGTGTTGAATTTTTGCTGCCTTTCTCTACTTGCTTGTACCTCCCGGATCACAGATCCCGCCTCGTTTGCCAGCTCAACACAGCGACCCACCAAATGCCCAAGTAGCTCAGATCCGCTCATATTAGGCATAGACTGTTTGTATGTCCATGTGTGAGGTTTTAAGTGTTGTCAATGACGTCTTGTGCAATGGATGAGAGGAAGTGTTTACAATACATAGGTAGTGTCAAATTGACATGCTGTAACATGACACCACGGTGTGCAACACTAACTTCATTGAGCTGATGTCACGTAGATATCAAATCTCGTTTATATCTATCGTTGGTTTCACGATCGCGTTTTCCGATGACAGTGTAGTAATTTTCTCAGCGTACCTCACATTGATGCTTCTCATACGTAGAACTTTTAACATCTAGATATCGTTTGGAGGTTGCTTATCGTGAGTGTAAAGTCACAAAACATCTTGAATCTTAAGATTTCTAGTTCAATATAATTGTGTATGTCCGTTAGTTGCATTTTGGTGAAATCGATATGACCAAGTTTTGTTTTTATGTCTTATTTAATACTATATGGATTTATTAGTAGGTTCTATTATGGGAGACAAGTTCTGGTCCCACAGACTTCCTTCGTCGAATGCGTAAATCATAAAATCTTCGATGCATGCTTTCCTCTGACAGCATGTGATATTGGTACATTTTTGTCTAATCTACTTACGAATAAGCAACACTTACATGGTCGAAACTATTACGGAATGCGACATATACCGGATTATTGTGCAGTGGTACCATGTGAGAAATCAGTTTCGCACTCAATAAGTTGAGTAAAAAGTACAACACGTACTATTCAATACTCTACAATTTGTGAGCTAGCTTTCTCTTGCATTTCACAAAACAAATGTTAAATTCTCCTCCAAACTCGCTAGAACGGCATGTACAACTCACATTATACTTTTGATTTTATAACAGCCTCTGTCACAGTAGGTTGATAATTTACTCTAAATTCTATTGTATTAAGACATAAGATCCTGCTCTAAACTTTGATACAACGAAACCAATGGGCACCCTACAATCTCAGATTTGGTTCCTATCACCATTTGATAAAAATTCCTATTGGCTCTTTAACGATTCTCGGAATTTTACATTAACAGACTACCAGTATTACGTACTTCAATGTGGTATCGAACCTGTACAAGTATCTAACGACAATTATTGTGCTTCTACTACTTGCTGAGCCTTTATCAAGGATAGTTATACACGTGGCTCGGAATGATGGCTGCGCTAGAATATCTGAATACCGTCAGTGATTGTTGTGACTATAGTAAATCCTACACATATCGTCCGAATTTAAAAAGTCCAAATGATTTGTCCTGATGTTCTCGGTAAGTTTCAGTACCGTCAATTGCAGTGAATACGCATACTACGATGAACTTCCATATGTCCTGATGTTCTCGGTAAGTTTCAGTACTGTCACTGGCATTGAATACGCATAATACTATGAAGACCTAAATCGCCTGTCAGTCTGCGCGCATGCAGATATCCTCATTTTTCTGTTCCAAAGACTACAGTAACGTACCTTACTTAGTTCGATAGTCTAAGCGAACATGAAGTGGCCAGTCATGTTAAAATGTCAGCAGTATCATAGACATATATATGTTGTTTTTATGCCCCCGGGGGAGTAAAACCGTTTTCTCATATCGCCCGTATCGTTTCTGTTACTGTCCATACGACAAGTTCAGCTACAGTGCACATCGAATCGCAATACAACATACACCTACGGTGGTCTCTTATCAGTGTACTATACGGATTCCATCCAGCCTGTATATCTAATGCTCGCGTTACGACGAGTGTGTTGGCATGTAACGGTAGTGTGATGCTTTAGATAATGATGGACGAAAACAGGTATGCTGACAAGAAAATGTCCATCTTAAGACTGAAGAAGAACTTCATGAAGCAACAGAAGAAGGTTAACAAATCATTGGAGACATTGCGACAGTAAGTAGTGTGTTTATACTATAGCATGTTACATGCCATCCCTGTTCTAATTTGCTGCTTTTCATGCGAATCTATGCATTGTGGACTGTACTCTGTGAATGTATATAGCTCGCAAGAACTATGTACACCTGTGATTGTACACGAAGCCCAAGTCTTATTTAATGTGGGGTTTCGATATAGAAATGATCCTATGATGTTATTTTGTATTTATCTGTGCTTACTGTTGTTTGATGTCTACATAACCAAGTCATAACGTCAGCTCCACTTAAGCATTGGTTCTGCTGTTATTATACATTCCAGGGCAGAACGTCCTGAAATTCCCCTCGCAACATCTAAATGCAGAGGCTACCATTTACATCGTTCGCTGCTTGGCCATGAATCTCAAAATCGATTGTCACAGAGAGGTGTCAAAGTAGCCGTGAATGAAGATGCAGACGATCCTGTGGTATTTGTACGTTCTTATGAGGAATTATTTAGTCTTCGAAGAAAGGATCCACGCTTAATTGACCAATTGCCACGCTGTGATGAAAACCATCCCTCTCAGCTAGATCATAATCCTGAATCAGCTTCACAAACGAGGCGATTATCGGAATGATAGGACACTTGGACGAAGCACATTCATATTTCACTGTCAACACTCATAACTTTTCTTTGAAATTGACCGACAATGAAAATGGTTTACTATCACGCAGATTAGGGGGCGAACCCCCGAATCTAGTATTATAGGAATGATAGGACACTTGGATATTTCATCTGTCAACAGCTCAAAATGTTTCACCTAAATCGACCAAATATGAAAATATACACCGGTATTACTCTGGACTGGGGAGCGCGACGTGTTCTATTTCACAACATAACTTGAGACTTCTCGGTACAAAGTCAGCCGAAGAAGATATTACTCTTTCAACATATTGACGCTACGTACGTGAAATCTTGACAGTTTCTTGTTGGAATACAGTACATATTCATTACGAATCAATAAAATAAATTTATGAAATCAAATCAATGCGCACAGAAAGAACAGCTTTATTTGCGAAACGTTGATACAGTACATCTAATGTGCAGGGAATGCAATTAGTATAAAAAACAATTTATGCATAAAATAAAATTCAAGCACTGCGTTCTCAAGTCTTTCAATCATCTTGGCGTGATATTAGATCTCTACTGAAAATATGGAATGCAAACTACAAAACGCATACATAAGAGATCAAAATACACAATCGAGCACATATAGTATGTAGCTAAAGATTACTTTGCGCATTGATTACACATATATATCGCTCGTAGTAAGGGACAAAATGATCGTTTCTTCTCGACGACTCGGTACTAACCTAGCTGACGAAGATATTATTCTTTCAAAATATTGACGTTACGTACGCAAAATCTTGACAGTTTAGAGTAGAATACATATTCATTACAAGCAGATAAAATAAATTAATGTAATCAACTCAACGCACATATTAAGAACGGCTTTATTTGCGAAACGTTGATACAGCACGTCTCATGTGCAGGGAATGTATAATCCATACATGATATAAAACGCAAGCACTGCGTTCATAAACTTCCAATCATCGTGGCGTGATATTAGATCTTACTGTACAATATAATTATGTAACAGAAATGGACATGTAAACTAAACACTACGATTCTCGACGCATACATAGCGATCAAAATACACAAACGAGCGCATGTAGTATATAGTTAAAGATTACTTTGCGCAGTTTTGATTACACATAAAGAGTGAACATAGCTCTGAATGTGTCAGTATTCTGCGACCTCAAGAAATTTCAAACGTCAAGACATGAAATGATGGAGCAATGAGCCGTTGGTGAATGTAAGCTTGTACAATGTACCGTCTGTATAAAGTGGACACACTATATCTTGGGTACCCAAAATAAAAGGTGTTATCACTACGTCCAGCATACACGCAGCAAATCAACGTTAACCGAATTATGGGCTATACATGCAAATACTGAAGAAGAAAAAATACATGCATGAAAAAAACGAGACACGGAGGGGGAAAACCAATAATCATTTTTTTTTCCTACTAGCAATTCTTTTAATTTCAGCTGGTTATGGCCAGATGATCGAACACGTTAACTTCCACAAAATTACGCCTGAATTCCTCGCGTGAGAACCTCTGTTGATCAAATAATTCAATTACAACAGTAGAATATCAGATTTAGGGAAGAGATATATTCCGTTCGAATGGATAGCATCCATACGCAAAACACTGACAATACCATAGAAAGAAAAACTTACTGTTCAAGTGAACTAGTGCTCATTTCATACAATAAATTACTAGCTAACACATACCAGGGACTTCAGGGGAAACACCCTTCTCCCATTTGTATAGACGAAGCTTCATATTGTCCTTAGCAATATTTATGGCGTCAGTCTTCTCGCTGGGCTTCATGCAGCGACGTACACAACGGGCGGCGACGGCTGAGTAACCGACGTAGCTGTTTCGTTCCAATCGACGAATGTGATTATATGAATAGGTGTACATAGTGAATACCCCGGCTGCATTTATAATGCATGCTATCGTCATTACACAATTCTCGACTACATCACACTTCACAATGAAATAGTACAAATATTGCATTCAGACTTGGTAATGTACAATCCACACAAACTACATCAAATTGCAATGTGCACAATCCACACAAACTACATAATCACTAGAATACTACTTACGTCATTCCAGCGGCTCTCCAAGATGACATGATTCAGAAGTTTCCAGTCCTACGAACGACAGAAAAACAGTGAGCACACGAATCTAGTGTATTAACACAATCAAACAACGGCTCAACGTACGATGTACACGTCTCTGATACTCCCCATCCTGGTCGAATTCCATACGCCCTTGATATTATATGTAGTTAACACTGAAATGCATTGTGCGTTCTGTGAACAACATTAATCTTCCTCAACAGAATAGCAACACAAGTACAAAAATATTATATATCCCCATACCTATGCATATACATACGCCAGATAAAAGATAAAATAAAGAGAAAACCACTAATTATTCATAAACGTACAAACACTCAAACAATGTCACTCTCATTGTCCAACCAGCATTCCAAACAACAGAAGGAATCTAACCACGAACATAAAACTATCAGGAATAATAATGAATTTCACTTCCAAGTAGAATGTACCGCTTCCGTTCAACTCACTACTTTTCCATTAACGTACCTTAAATGATATGTACTGTTACCTTGACCTTTGAAGGCTATGTGCGTGATTGTATATAGCGTTTGTGAGCACGATGGTAGTGGCAGATGGGATGAGGTGTATGTGTGTGTGTGCATGTACGGCTGCTGTTTTGAGCTGTCACAAAAAAAAGTAGGTACAAAAATCATGGTGGAAACGGTGCCGGGAACAAAACGTACCATGTATTGCAGTAAACGTATTGTTAGTCTATCCAAACTATAATATCAATGGGTTGTGTATAAGAACTAATTTGTATTTTAGTTTTCAAGTGGAAATTGGTACGTTTTCTTAAAGTGAGAAGTTGTGGGTTGTGGGTGGGTCGCACTTGAACACCTCATACGATCAGCCAGGGCAAACCCATTTAAAGCAACCTTGGTTTATTGTCTAGTATGAGAAATGATATTATAACCTAGTCTCGAGATTTTTCCGTTTCATACGTTTTTGTTACTTCTTGGTACAATTTCAATATATTCAACTTTTTGATACTATATTTAAAACGTTGATTAAATAATATGAAACATTAATGAAACAACAAGGTTTTTGTATTCAGAATAGATATTACTTAATATATAAAATGAATTTATATTTATGAGAAGACCCCAACGAAAATATGTACATGAATTTGGGTGGTGCTATCTGGGAGGAGGGGGTGGTGAGCCGTGCGTATGTTGAGTGTGTGAGTTGAGTGGGTGGGTGTGTGTGTGTGTGTGTGTGTGTGTGTGTGTGTGTGTGTGTGTGTGTGTGTGTGTGATGTGTGATGTGTGTGTGTGTGTGTTTGTGTGTTTGTGCATCTCTGTCTCTCTTGTGTGTGTGTGTGTGGGTGTGTGTGACATGCATTTCCATAAGTGAAACATGAATGGTAGTGTGCATCTATAGTACGTACCGCTTAGATTTGGAAGACTATCGTAACCCAAAACACTTACACCTCTCGCATATTCTTTACTTACGATGGCGTTTGTTGCCATGAACGGAGCGGCCGCTCTGCCTCGTGCTGCTGCCCAAACCTCTAGGTTTGTGTCCACTACTACCATTCGTGTGTTTGTGTATTTGTTTACACACACGTTCCAGAAGCCATCCTATGTAGGAAAACATATAATTTGCATACCTTACTATCCGTATATTTTATGCTCCGCGTATTGCGTGGTTTTATTATTTTGGTCGCGTTTATCAAGGTATACAACTGCTTGCACATTGGACATGACGGTTTTGTGTGAGTATGCTTAAATTTCTGTTGTGTACCCGTGTTCATGCTGTATACTTTGTCTACTAGTTTGATTTCGTTAGTGCCCGTGTCTAAAGTAAACTTGATCCACACTTATCTATTTGCCATTTATTTACCCTTTCTGAGTAGAGTTCTTGGTGGTCCGCAAAGCCGTAACATGGCGACTCTGAAAGAAAGTATGTATGTTTATCCCTTATTTGCAAAACATATAAAGTGAACCTTCCAAATTTGTGAATTTTCGTCGCACACAAGAGTACTTTTCTCACCAATACCCTCGTTTTCGTTCAGTCGTTTATACATTGTTAATTGATTATCATGGTTTTATATCAAATTGAGCTTTGTTGGCATACTCGCATTCAATTGTTCATGGCTGGCCTTTTTTATGTACGATTCCTTATTGGCGGACAAACAATATTCCTCACGTGTCTAAATCAACACAAACTAGCATGAGAGGCCTAATTCTTTGCGCGCCTGGTTTCGCTTTCTAACCAATTCGCGTCTTTCCTCAATTCGCGTCTTTCCTTCCTTTTCTATTTACACTACTGCATCATATTTGTTGTGTAATCTGCAGTCAAAACCCGTTTGGTTTCGGTCACAAACATTCAGAAGATCACAAAGTCCATGAAAATGGTGTCAGCTGCCAAGTTTTCGCGTGCGGAGCGTCAGCTTAAGGCTGGTCTTCCCTTTGCCCGTGGTGCTACTGGTATGGGATTTTTTAATACACATTAATTGAATACAGAACTATATATATATATATGTGTGTGTGTAAATTAGGGATATCAATATTTTTGTGAAGAATATCTTGATAACGCGCACACTTTCTGGAGTTTTTTGATACTCTTTCTTTTCAAATATGTGATCGTGTGAATGAAAACATGTATAAGGTTTTGTATCCACATGTATTTTGAAACTGGCGCATGACAAGTTGGTTGTAGCAGTCGTAAGGGCTATCCGTATGTTCTGAAGAGTATTTTGACAAACGCGCACCCTTTTGGAGTTTTTTTGTATACTTTTGAGATTGCCAATAAATGATCGTTTGGAAGGTTGTAATGTGAACGGAAACGTATAGTTATGTATCGTATACATCTTGAAACTAACATATGTTAATTTGGTTGTGTAAATCTGCAGGACTCGTGAAGACTGCAGAAATCGAGATCGCGCCTGAGTACAAGGGACGTTTGCTCGTTGCCATGTCTTCCGGTAAATATGTTTTCATGGAATAATAGGAGGGGGCATTAGCATGTATTAGCACAACACTGTGAATAGCAAATAGTGTCTCTTTTGATAGTCGATGAAAGTTTTATCATGTGCATAGATTTTTAATAGTTGAGCTTCCCCGTTGTCCTTTAATTTTATAGATCGTGGTCTTTGCGGTGGAATTCACTCTACCATCACTAAGAGTATCCGCCCAGTTGTCAAAATTGATGACGAGGCCAAGGTTTTCATTTGGGGAGATAAGGTTCGTGCTCAGATGCGAAGAATTGCCCCCCAGCTGATTCAATCTCATTTCGCTGAGATCGGAAAGAAAGTGAGTACCTACTTGAAACACGGCATTAATTCAATGTTGTAAATGGAGACTTCTTAGAATAGTGCTTCCGTTTCCGTAGAGCAATATTAATACTGACTTATTGACAACCCGTTATTATGACTTGGTATATGAGGTTGTCAATATATTAAGTATATATTGTCTTTTTGCAGGACTGCTATTCTCGTACTTGTGCAGTGTGTGCACGTGAGAGTTCATTGGGCTAGTTAGTTTTCCTCCACTCCGTCCGTTCGAAACCTTGTAGTTGCAGACGCGCATCTTTTGGTAGAAAAAAATCACATATCTTATACCATTTCGTCATTGTATACAGCCTCCGACTTTCCTTGATGCGGCCACCCTTACCGATCACATCCTAAACAGCGACGTGGAGTGGGAGAAGGGACAGGTGTGGTACAACGAATTTGTGTCAGCCATCGCTTACGAGCCAACGGCCGTTGTTGTTTACAACCCTGCTAAGCTTGGTGATGTTGGTATGTTTATAGCCAAACTAAGTTCAGTAGTTTTTGTTTATTGATACGAAATAGTGTGAATACCATCGTGCACCCGCGGTTATGATTTCATTATGTTTTATTCTATTTTTCACTACGACGTCGTGCCCGCCCGCCATAATAACACAAACAGAAACAATCGCGTCGAAGTACGAAGTTGACGAAGGTACCTTGGAATCCTACGGCGAGTTCACTCTTGCGTCGACTCTTTACGGTTCCATGCTAATTGCACAGGCCTCAGAACAGAGTGCCCGTATGCAGGCCATGGAGAATGCCACCAAGAACGCTGGTGACATGATTGAAAAGCTAACCCTCCGTTACAACAGAACCCGACAGGCCGTTATCACCAACGAGCTTATCGAGATTATTTCTGGTGCTGCTGCAGTTTAAACTTAGTACTGTTTTTCCTGTGTAACAACTTGCCCGAATCTAAAGAAAACTAGGTAAAAGTCTTCATTCAACTATTATTTATGAAAATTTGATGCGACGATGACTGCTTACATGTTTGAGACGCCGGAAATATGGCTGTCTGAAATTGGTGTGCATTATCTCAAGTTTCGTATTAATGAGTTTCGTTGCATGTAGTTCCAATTGCTATTGTAGAGTCTTTATTGTATTGATTGCAATTTATCCAGAATAATACCACCAAAACTTACAATTTAATAACGCCATAGGTAAGCGCACTATATCTAAACATATAGTGGGGTCGAAAAGCAAAATATCATGTGAAACCACGAGCTTCTTTGCAAACAATTATTGTACATCTTTTGCAGTATTTCCAATTATATATTGCGTGTTTACCGATAATATATAAGAGGATAAAATTTATAACTACAATTTAAATATCATACTAATTGATAATACGTAAAACCGGAATGCATTGAAGTCAAGAAATGTAGATAAATACAATGTTAATTGATACTTTCACGGTTCCAAAGAGAAGTATATACAATACTACCGATTCAACGCCCGTAAGAAAGCACTTATCAGGTATTAAATATATACTGAAAGATATTGTACGTTATCATCAGACTGGTGAATACCCCTTAGATTCTTACGCCTTACACAATGTAGGTCGTAAACACTCTTCTGTTGTTTAGTCTACTTGTTATCACGAGACTTATACATGTATATACGAAGAGCTGTCATGACCCAACTAGTCAAATCAGAAGTGTTATGTATATAGAAGAGATGCCTCGCGAGACAACACAGACATGTACATAAACACACACATGCACTTCTTCAACATGTTTTGAGTTGTTATCTTTATCATATAAAGAGATGGTGTGCCATGCAATCAATGGTGTGTCATGCAATGGTGTGTCATGCAATGGTGTATCACGTAACTATGGTTTGCACGTCACATCACTTGCAGTTTTGCTTTTTGTCCTCTCATCTGTGAAAGTCCGAACATCGTGCGTACCAGCATTTGGCCGACCCACTCACTGGCCAGACCCGCTGTCCAGACTCACGCAAAACGATATGCTCGTCCCCCAGCTTTAGTGCCATAAAAATAAGTAATAAAAAAATAACTACGACTTACCAATTACCTATAGTAGCCAATTATGAAGAACTCTCACTTCCACGACTGCGAAGGCGGGAGGTCACACCACATACAAGGCCCTGCCCCCCTGGCTACCAGACCTACGCACTGGGCGGGCCCGCCACACCATCACACTCACTGGCACAGACACGCACACACATACACAGTCACACACACGCACAAACACATACATATATCACACACACATACACACACACACACACACACACATACACACACACACACATACACACACACACACACACACACATACACACACACACACACT